>UXGC01002149.1:0-13597 GCA_900480045.1 Eurytoma adleriae
AAATCGGGATTTATTAACGAAGTTATTTTTGTATTTAATTTTATATACAATATTTCTGTAATTTTAGAGTACAATTAGAAAATTTAAAAGCTCTATAATTAAATCATTACTCTATACTCTATATAAATAAGCCAAAATTAAACTAAAATATAAAATTCATATAAAAACATTTTAAATTTTGGCCACACCCAAGCGGATTTTGACCATTTAACCGCTTAGCCGTAACTAACAGCGGACCAATCACGAGTTTTTAGGCTTCACAACAAAACCCATAACTTTTTTAAGAGAGAATTGCCAGAATAAAAGCAAACAATAATAGTGACATTTGATTACAATGATTTATTTTTATTCAACGATCACATGATTTTTTTGTCATTAGTTATAATTGTGTAAACGGTGGAGCACTAGAAACTTTCAGCAGTGCCTAATCGTGCAAATTCATAGGTCACATATATATAAAACTAAGGTAACTAATCTGTTAGCAGGAAACATGAAACTCAGAGGCCACCTAGTGGTAACTGTATGAGCTAATATTACGCCCTTTATCAAGATCTGTCCTCGTTTCAATTTAAATGAGTTCTTATTGCGTGAAATGTACGATGTACCGTAACAGTCATACGGGTGAGGGGTACAAGCCAAGTAATTTTTTCCTTCGAATATTTTTTCATTCGTAAAATTTTCTTTAAACCACGCTTTTGAGAAAATTCAAATAGAATTACTTCTATTCTGTAAAAAAATTAATCATAAATTGGCCAGAATATGCATATTCGCATAAGGTAATTCTAGTTTTTTGAATTACCTATTCTAATATTGGACCGATGTTTCAGTATTGGTGCAATACCAATTAGGACCAACATAATTCCAATATTTAAAAAAATATTAATATATTAGTAGATTCTTTCTCAGTATAATAATCAATATTATAATTCACATAAAGAAATTACACCTTCCTGTGTTGTAATTATCGGTATAATCATATATAACATACAGAAATTTTTCGAAATATCCTGGAACTCTAGATATATTTTAGGAGCAGATTTTAGATATTCTAGCCAATTTATGGTTATTTTTTTATACAGAGTAACACAAAATTTTTAAAGCTCTATCTCCGAAAGAAACTGCAAGTTAAACGCAAAATATATACGTGTTTACCAGTACCCCTCGTAAAATTCGCTGCATACACACGCCTTAACCGTCCGTTCCCACGCGACGCCCACGCGTGTGCTAATTTTGCAAGAAAAATTTCCAAAACCTTTCACGGAAATTAAAATTTCTCGCCGAAATAAACAGGCCGCGCGCCTTTGAAATTTCAATGTTGCGACGCGTATCTTATTACGAGCGCGCGGGGCCACTCCTGGCAAAGTGCCGAGAAGCGCGGCGATATACCTTCCTCCTTTTTTTTGTCGATGTACCCGACGTCGCGAAAAGGACGCCTTCCTTTTTTTCCTTTTATTTCCAACACACGTACGCGCGTCCAGGATTTTCCGCTCGAATTTCATCGCGGCGCCGTATAATGCGACGCTACAGGGTACGCGTGTATTCATGCGCCTTTTTTACTCGGCGGTCGAAAGGAAATGCGGATGACACTTCCGCGGAGTAAGGAGCCCGCTCGATACCGCGAGGAGCAGCGCGTGACTTTTTATTGCGGACGGCTTATCTTTTTATGCCGCGGGGGGAGCTGCTCGCGAATCATGCGAATTTTATTTACTTTTATTAAATGAGAGGCGTCTTTTAGCGCTCCTTTTTAATTAAACCAGCGGAATCCAAGGCGCTCGAATTACTTGTGCGTATTTTATTTATTTATTTGTTTACTTATTTGTTGCATTTTAATTTTTGAAGTTGAAGTATTCGTAAGAATAACTTTTTAAATTTTGGCGCCATGCAACTATAGATGATCACAAGAAGCAAACAAATTGCGTTTAAATTTAAATGTTAAAAATTTATTTAAATGTTAAAAAACATTCTGCCATCGTTTTTTTAAGAGAGGGAAACGCATTGGTAATGGAGTTGTTTGCACTAGCTAAGGCTAATTTTGTAGACATTTGAGAAATGTCAAACTTTAAGCAGAAGTGAATGTCTTTAATGTTCAATGAATTTTCAATAATTTATTCAGAAAGTCAAAGAAGTCCGAGGTTTAATTAATGACTTAAAATAAATTAATGATTACAAATTACAAATATTATTTAATAATCTTACAGCGTATTACTTATAGCTACTATCGATTTTTGAATTAAAAATGACAAACATTTATTAATTTTTTAAGACTGGATTTGTTGATTATTATTGATTATTATACTGTTTAAAAAATTGCCTTCAAATTGATCAAAAAGTAATCGCAAAGTAATTTATTTAAAAGTGGTTCATGATTTCATGGAATGAGTAACTTTATTGTATTAGCATATAAGTTTAAATTTTTATTTATTTTTACATATACTTCACAATGATTTATTGGTTAACTTCTCTACTATTTGCGCAGTTCACTTAGTTTTAATTTTGTACTTATAATTAACTTATTAACAGACGTACATGAGAAACTTCAAGAACAAAAAATAATTTAAATGGAGATTTATAATAAACCATATATTTTTTTATTTCTGAAAATTCTTGTGGTTAAACTTAATAATTTCTAATGTTACGGGGAAATATTTGCCTTACTTATTCTGAATTTAAGAAGTGTGTTACGGCTGTTAGTCAAAAAATTGAAATGACAACGTAAAAGCAATGTATTGAAGTCACGTTTCTTATTTGATGTTTCAGACAGCGACCAAAGTCGAAACACACTCGTGCAGACATGCCACGAAGCCAGCGAACAGAGAAAAGAATCAGAACCAAAAATGTATTCCATGTAAGTATAGAGACACTCCTTGACTTCCATTATTCTGGAATTTCATAGATAACAACTTGTCGACAAGACTGATAAAAAAAATTTTGATAAAAACAATATTTTACATACTTAAAATTTAAAAATCATGCAGCATCATTAAAATTTAAGAAACTTATCAAAATAGAAACATTATTAAATAGAAGAAAAGTATACGTAAATGATTGACGCTTATGTTGCTATAAAAAAAAGCAACTACAATTTTAAAATATCCTCTTTGCATTAAAACCCATTCTGTAATTAGTCGTTCAAAGAAAAATCCACATTTTTCAATGAGAGTTTACATAATTAAAACGGAAGAAAGTAGCCAATTAAAGTTACGTTTCGCCGACGCAATCGCCAAACAGTTGACATTCCACCCGCCAATCTTGCGAAACAAAGTTCGGTAAAGAAGTGGAATAAGTGAAAAAGAAACTTAGCTCTCGAGCGGGACAATCGAAACTTGGAATGCACAAAAGAGCCCGAGCCCTTTTGACTCTTTTGACGGAGGCTGCAGGGTAAAAGACACCGGCTGTAAATAAAGACGCCCTTTTTCAGCGTGTACCAAAGAGGCGGCCGCTCCCCCCACGTCATTAGGATTACACGACAATTTATCGTGCACATTTTTTTGTGGATATACAGTAACAAATCGGCTGCTGAATTGGGATGTTGCGTTAAAAATTAAATCAAATTTTATTAACCAGGTCTGATAGAATATCGATAAATGTTCGACATATATTTTTTCTTTTTTACAATTTAATGATTGTGTAAAGAATGATTTAGCGTTTTGAAAAGTTGCGATGATGTCACGATTCTACACTATGTAGATATGCTAAGCTATTTTGTCTATGTCTTATGCTGCGTTAATAATTGTTAAATTGAAAAAAGAAAAAGTACATGTCGATATTTTATTTTTACTAACAAGATCTAACACGCTTCGCGCAATCAAATTTCGTATACATTATATTTCGAGTTATATTTATTTACTTATGATCCATTACAATTATTGAGGTTAAAAAACATTTTTGAATTTTGGCGCCATTTAACCGGATATATACTTACGAACCAATCAAATTGCGTTTTTAAACGCTTCATTACACCCTACCATCGCTTTTTAAAGAGAAGATTCATTTTTTATTTTTTATTTTTGATATTTCGATATTCTATCTGACAGATATAATTGAATTTTTCATGCAAAATCTCAATTAACACACGAAAAAAACACTCAATTCGCACTTAATTTTTAAATGTACACATTTGAATATATACAGCTGAGTGTAAATCGAGTATAAACTTTTTGAGTGAAAAATGTCAAATTTCCCATTCGACCTTCAATTTTTTACCGCCTAAACTTCTATTCCGCGAACTATTTTGACCCTCCTTATTTTGCAAGTAAATAAAACGGTACAGAGTCGCGGGAGCGACGGTGGCATAAAGGCGCGCGCGCGAGCTTCAATAGGGCGTTGTGAAAAACACATCGCGCTCTTCATAGAGGCCGGAAAGTCGGGTGAATTTTTCATGGCCCCACACGGTCCCGCGCTCTTTTTCTCCCTTTCGGGCGTACCCTTTTTCCTTTCAGATCCAGCGACACATGCAGGCCTCGCCCGCTACACGCCGCGCTCGGCTACTTCTTTCAAATCTCGCCCCCTCAAATGTACGGCTGGTATTTGAAGATACACATTACCCGTTTCTTTTTTTTTTTATTTATTCTGGGTATACGATTTTAGAGTAATAATTTGTTTTAAAGTTTTTTTTTTCTAGGTTTTGTAGTTGTGTAACGTATAAATATTCTTGGGATAATTTTTATAATTTAAACTGCTTATAGGCGCGTTTCGTAGTAAATTGATCCTGCCTTAGATGTAATTTTAATTTAATTTTGATTTAAAATGATGAGAATCTCCTCGCGATCTGATACTCTTCCAAGGACTCAATCAGGACCAGACTAACACGTTGACTCAACCATACTCATCCGACGCACTTACATTGCAAATTTTTTAATAAATTGTCTTTGCTTTTTGTTCTAGTGACCATTTATTAAGGAGTCCGATTATTTATAGCATTTATAATGAATTGTTTTCAATAAATTTTCTTATAAACAAATAATAATTTTAATTTTTTTTTTTTGGTTTGTCGGGAAAATTCTTAGTTGATTTACAATAAAAAACCTAATTCTGTTCGTAACAACTTGCAAATAATATAAAAGCTGATTTAACTAAGAGAGTATCAAAACTCCGAGTTACATATTTTGATGAAATAGAAGTTGTGTGCATACATAAAAATGAAAGGAGCCAAAGTTTTAGACTCTAACTCTCATATTCAACAGAATTTTAAAGCTAGAAAATTCGACACGTGTATGCTTTTCATACATTTCAGTAAAATCCTATGAAAAGTTGAAGAAAATAACTAATAAACCGTATACATAAAAAATGTTAATTTATTCCAAATTATTGATAATTAATTGATACATTGTTTTACACTTTCTAATGCTTTATTAATTCCCTGCATTGGCATTTTTTAAATCAGTAAATCTTCAGTAGAGGAGCTAGGGGAGTTCTGGCGCAGTAGAACGAGTGTATGTGTGGTCAGCCAAAGGCTAGGGAGGTTCTGGCGCAGTAGTATAGGTCTCTATTTAGTCAGACATGGGTGGGAGTAGGGACCTATACTATTGCGCCAGAACCGGCCTACCCCCATCCCATGTCTGACTAAATAGAGACCTATACTACTGCGCCAGAACCCCCTAGCATTTGTCTGACCACACATACACTCGTTCTACTGCGCCAGAACCCCCTAGCTCCTCTACTATCTTCATTTACAGTTTTTCTCTTCAGTTTTTCATTTGCATTGGTACGCTCATGTTAAAAAATAAATATATGCAAAATTATTAACTCCATTATAACTTTAAATTCAATCGTTACTGATCCTAAATCTTAAACTACTTTGATAAAAATTCAAATTTTTTTATCACCTGCAAAATTTTTTACTAAGCTGCTTTACTTCCAACATCGAGCTTAACTTAAAAGTGAACGATATTTAAATTACGTTTACCGGTATCTGAAGGGCATACGCAAAATATCTCCATTAAAAAAACATGATTCGTACGTGGTTTTACGACGTACGCGTGAATAAAAGAACCTACGAAATTTCTCGGTACCCTTTTAAATTTGAATTTAAGCGAAACATCTTTTTCCGCTGAGGTCGCTAAGACGTTTTCGTTCTACCCGCTTTTATTCTCCGCCCAACCCGCAGGAACCAATATTTCCGTTGAGTCAAAGGCTTTGCCGCCGCGTGTACTTTCCCCGCTTCTTCCTTTTTTCCCCCTTTTTTATTTGCCTGCATGCATTTTCGCAGTCCCGGCGCGTCAAAGTAATTCCTCCGGTGAAATTTCGAGTTCGAAATATACAAAACAACGAGACCGCTTCCTATTAAAGTTTTTTTCCCGCGCCTTTGTCCGCCGATATTAAAATGTGGTTGCGCTGATAAAGGAAAAGTTTTTAAATTTTACGCGCTGTTATTGAAGCTAAAATAAGTGAAACTTTGATACGTTATTTATAACGATGTTGTCCTAATTCGAGAATAAATGTTTTATATTTTAGAGAAAAATTTCGTAAAACGAATATTATTATAGTATAATTAGGCATCATTATTCCCTTTGGCTGTCGGGATAGGGAAATAGGGAAAAAATATTGGATATAGGGACATAATATGGACAAGAATTTTGTCAAATTAATTTTAAAATAGCTTACTGTCATAAAAAAAAATATTTTAAGAAAAACCATACACCCTAACGTATTTAAAAGGAAAAAAGGGAATAAATCGTTCAAATAGGAACAATAGGGACAGTCATCGAATATAGGGAATATGGGGACAAGAGGGAACACGCTGTGATGCCTGTTGTGCATCCTAAAGATATACATCCTAAAGTATTTAAAAAGGGGAAAAAAGGGAATAAATCGTTTAAATAGGAGCAATAGGGACAGTCATCGAATATAGGGAATATAGGGACAAGAGGAAACACGCTGTGATGACTGTTATATGCAATGATGCTGCAGATTTATCTGTTTAATATAGTACACAGTTTGTCAACTGAAAAAATAATCACACATTTATAAAATAAATTGAATTTAATTTTCAGATGACTATAATAGAGTCGTTTTAGAAACTGTAGATGGTAAGCCAGACTCGGATTACGTGAATGCTTCGTATGTTGATGTAAGTACACTTAATTCCTACACTAAACAAAAGGGTACCAAAAATAAATAAATAATTTGTTAATATTTTACTTTAAAAAGAAAAAATTTCGACTGTAAAATCAAAGAAATTTTTTAGTTGATTCAAATTTATCGAGCAATAAATTTTCCACTCTATGATTTATGAACGAAAATAAATTCGCTTCGTTGTAAATAAGAAAAGCGCGCGCAGTGAAATAATGGACTGCTCGACGCTGACCAAATCCCAACTGCTATTTTCGCTTTGATTTTCCAGAGTATACTGAAGCCCAATGCCTACATCGTAACTCAGGGACCCATGGAAAATACCGTTATAGAATTTTGGCGGATGATTTGGCAGGAACGCGCCGCCTGCATAGTGATGCTCACGAAAACCTTTGATTTTATAAAGGTAAGTTCGCTCGCTATTCATACGGATTTGTCGTCGTGCCTCCTTCCTTTCGATAGACAATATTTGCATACCCACACTGAGGAAAATTACCATTTTTCTGTTATTGGGTCGAACTACTTGAACACGTGTATACTTTTCAGTGATTGTTGTTATACCGCTATGAAATATTTTAAAAAGTTTAGACTAAAAAATTTTGTACAAATTCTTGGAGGTGGAGGTTAGTCTTGAAAAGTGATAAAAAATACCATGAATTTTGAATGACCTTGTTACAAATTTAAAATATTTTATGAGCACAAAATGAACAGCATTGATAGTTACTATTTTTAGATAATGACTTTATCAAACATTTTTAATGACTAAGAAAAAAAGACTGTTATTGCTGATAAAATAACGAGAAATTAGAAACTAGTTATAATCTGACTTGTTAGCCATAAAAAGTGTTGCATTTCTCCAAGGAAATTACAATTTTTATTGTAAAATTACCATAATTGCGCCAAATTTCAGTATAAAAACTGTAATTGTTTCAAAATTTTTGGTAATTTTTCTTATATCTTCAATATATCCTCCATTTCAACTAGTTTAAACTAATTTTCTATAATCTTCCCCCCCCTATAGTAAAAATTATTACTACACGAACCCATGGATTTCTTATCACTAAAAAAATAGTAACATTTCCAAACCTACATATCTCAGTGCACACATCGCCCACTTAAAAAGTAACTTTGCAGTTCGAAGCGACCGAAAAAAGGGTAACCCAAGAAGAAAAGAAAATCAGTTTTCAGAATATCAATCCCCCTCGGAATATCCCGAGCTTGCGGAGCTACGTTTTCGCCGAGCGAAGCCGGGCAAAAAAATCCGGCTGCGTGGGAGACTCGACACGGCGCGTAATTTCGTTTTGATTGAACGCGATAGAAGGCGAGCACCGGATGACTGTAGGGGGTGGGGGTCGAGGGGGGGAACACGTGTCCTTACCAGCCGCACGCCGTCGTCCCCGAAGTAAGTTGCGCTAAACTCGGGCCGAACTTAGTTACTTAGGCATCCCTCGGCTCTCCCTCACTTTTCCGTCGCTCAACTTTATGAAGTCTTGCCCCCCGCCCGCGGAACTTCAGGCGCGTGACGTATCCGTCCGCGCGGCTACGTTTTATTATTATATTCTATGAATGACAGTTCGTTGGCCGGGCCGCGAAAAGCCGGGGATCGCTCAATTTCGGGAGGGGGGGAGGAGGGAGGGGGTAGACGAAAGTTTTCGGACCCTCGCTGCCGACGTCGTCGCCGCCTCTTCTTTTTTTTTTTGCGTCACTACGCTTTTAGCCGCTGCGGCGATGATGTAATCTTCGCGGCTTATAACCGCTTTGTCGCCGGCGCGGGGTATATACTGTGGCGAAGCCGAAGTTCCCTATCGATCGCCTCGTTGGCGCCTAAAATGCCGAAGCTTCGTTTTTAGCCCGTGGCTTTCCGCGACGTTTTTCTTTTGTGATAGGGAATATTGCCGTTTTGTTTGCGTCTTTAGGAAGCTCATAGGATGATAACTTTTTTGTAAGGGAATATTCGAGTATCTGTGTACCGGAACAGAGGATCATGGTTTCTATTGAGACTGTAGGTTTTCAGGCGTGTAAAAATGAAGCAAGCTCAAATTTTTGACTCCATTCTTCAATAATTTATGACCCAGCGTAGATAACTAATTTAATTTAAGTTTTTTTAAGCTAAAATATGTCAATTTGTTCCAAAGTTATCGATAATTAAAGATGAATAAGAATGCATTTCATCTGGTGCATTTTTTTTCTTTGCCAATTATAATGCTCTTCCCATTTTCGTATTTAATTATCGATTAATTTTGTAACCAATTGACCTTTTTTAGCTTAAGGAGGCTTAAATTACAGATTTTCATGCACGTCATTTAGAAAAATTGTGTAAAAAAGCCAGTATGTCATTTGAAACATTATTTTTAATTTTAATGTAATTGAACAAAATTAGTATACCATTATAATTTTTAAGATAAAAACTATTGAGCAATGAAGTTTAACATTTTTTCTTCCTTCATTTTTATACAAAAAAATATCCTATAATTTCAATCGATTCCGTCATCCAAAGTTCTCGTACTCCCCTATTTCCAGTAGAAGTAGAAAAGGTCAGGGTTTGGTCAGACACCATAACCTTAGTGCTTCTCTCAGAATTTAGGGCAAAATTTAAATTAAAATGTAACAAAAAAATATCCTATAGTTTCAAACGAATCCATCATCCAAAGTTCTCGTACTCCCCTATTTCCAGTAGAAGTAGAAAAGGTCAGGGTATGGTCAGACACCATAACCTTAGTGCTTCTCTCAGAATTTAGGGCAAAATTTAAATTAAAATGTAATAACACTTGTTTGTGCAAAAAACTCATTACTATTTACACATTAATAAAAAAGAAATTCAATATTGTTATTACGAATTATTTTAATTAAAAGCTTTTTAATACTTATTTTACGATTCTTATTTTACATTTTTTTTCTAAGAATAAAGCAAACATAGTTCTCTAAAAATAAATAATTCACATTTTAATAGTACTCGAACATCAAAGCGCTTAACCTTTGATATAACCAAAGTTAAGAGGCGGCCTACTCCCCCTCGGCAACCGAGAGCATCCCGACTCTCCATTTATTCCAAGTAACGTTATTGACATTCAATTATTCAAAACTCCCGCGCAAAAGTTTCGCCGATCCTCCGCTTACTCCCTGAAAAGGAGAATTAAGCTTGCGGAAAATACTCACCGATAGAAGAGGAAGGTACCGAACTCGCGAAACGTAATATACATATATACGTATATTTACTATATATATTTACTATATAGTATATACATATACTATATACTATGTACTATACTTTACACTTCTCGGTGAGAAACTGACCAACTTCCCGGGTGAAAAATCGACCGAACTCCGGAAGCTTAATTTTTTTCTCCACTCTCGAGCATTCCATTCGCGAGGGATGCAGGCGCGCAACCTCGAAGCGGGGGCGGTGAGGCGCCGTTTGACGAGCTTGCGCCGCGCGGCGATGACATTTTGCCAATTTGAGCGCCGGGGCGCTGATCTGGATTTCCCGCTGAGCTTACCGCGGATAGCGGCTCCCGATGTGCACAGGCGGGCGCGGCGTTTGACGAATTGTTTGCCGGAGTAATTTGAGTTGTCGAAATGCACGCTCGGCTGGCGGATTGACGCCAACAGTATTAAATTTTAGAGGTACACTTTTAAAACGACTCCGTTACAATTTGATATGTAATCTCTATGGGAGCTGTGGGAGGGTGATACTGATTTCTTTTTTTATTACAAGTTTGATTGCTGTGTTTCGTGTTAAAATGTGGTGTGATGATTTGAGAGTATACACTTGATGCATGAGGGGTTGTAAAGGAATGAAAGTGATAATATTTCCGATGTTAAAAATTAGACTTGTCAAATGCGATGTAAATAGTTAATTTTTAGTTGATCGAAATTAAATATTGATTTAACTGAGTGTTGTATAAAAAATTAATCTATGTATATATGCAGTGCGAAAAAGAAGCATATTGAGGTGCATAATTGAGATGTCATTAAAAATCTGGAAAATTACTTTTATTAATTTTAAGGTAGCATCATTCAATAATTATCACTACAATATTTTTATTCTATCTTTAATAAATATATATAAATTGATATTTTTAACAAGTTTTGAATACCTTATTAAGGAATCTCAACAATCAATGCTGTTAAATAAAATATTGTATTTTAATAAATTCAACAATTAATATCATAAATGTCATCAATAGACGTTTATAATTGAAAAAATATTTAAATAGTACATGTGCTCTTTCAGAAAAAAGTTTATTTAACAACTAACTATATTTTTCTACACTAATTATTCCAGAAATGTTTTTTAAATAAATTTTTAACATGAAATATCCATAAAAAGGATAGATTGAGATTAATTACTCATAAAATAGGTGGTAGATTATTACAATTATTCATATCTCACAAAATTTCAGTAAAGTTTTAAGCAAAGTAATTTTTACGTGTAACTTTTGTAATTTATGAAAATACTTCAGGAAATTTTAATGTCACGTAGTGAGGAGTTAACTTTGAGATTATCTTATGAGAAAATGGACTCGAAAGTTTTAAATTCATTTGCTTAAGAGATTGCTCGGGAGTATAAGTGTAATCATTGAGTAGGTCGAGAGAAGAACTATCGAGTTTAGCCGGGCTTTAAACCTCATTGGGAGGCAGAGTCAAGATATCGGGATCAACGTTTTTCAAGTTTCATCCGTCTCGTAAACTGCCTTTCAACTGGGGCGATACGAGGGGCTAGACGTTTCGCATAATCACCACTTTTAAATAAGTGACTTTGATAATTAACTTTTTACAATCAAATTGTAATTTCGTTATCGTAATAATTGATTTCTCAAATGTATCCCTGATAGAGAAATGAAGAATCCTCTAACGAGAAATTAGCTAATCCTTACTAAAAAAGAGAAAGCTGAAAAGTGATCTATTGATAAATCTATTGATTTTAATTGGTCAGTTTGATGTGGAGATTTGAAATTTGATTGGCGTACAGATTGTGAAGTGTGAAATAATTCACGGATTTTATTTTTATTTTGGGTACATTTTTTTGGTATTGATGGGTTATTGCGATTAGAAAACATTAAATTGAATTGTGGAAAGTAATTCCCGGGTAAATATGAATTTTGTACAATCTTGTATGATTATACCTGAAAAATATACCTAATTAAACTGACTGAGATTGATTACATATCGTCGTTCCTAACGAAGAAAAGCATATTTCAAAAAAAACCTATTTTAATTTGCCTTTTTTTAAGCACTAGAGAAAAATAAACTCTTCTAAAACCTGATAAACTTAGGGTATCATACGAATGATACCTGAAATTTTCTAGGTTCTGGAAGAGTTCACTTTTCTCTAGTGCTTTAAAAATGGCAATTTAAAATTGGTCTTTTTGAAATGTGCTGTTCTTCGTTAGGAACGACGAGTATATATCATTGAATATTTTTATAATTAGGTATATTTTCGATGTATATATATATTTCACACAAAATTGTACAAAATTCAGTTTCTTTTTAAAAGCTCTCTGATACTTTGCCACAGCAATAAATACATAGTTTATCGTGACATCGACAATTTTGCAATATTATACCATTCAAATAAAAACTTAACGAAAACATTTTTGCAGGTGATGTGCATGCAATATTGGCCTGCCAGTAAGGACAAAGACGAGGAGTACGGCGGCATCAACGTGTCCGTGCTCAAAGAGGAGGAGCTCGCGAATTTTCACATACGAACGATAAGGCTGTACAAAAAGGACGACAAAGACGTGAGTAGACCTCCGAACGAAATTCCCCTCTCCCGCGAATTTCGCCGTCGCTCCTCCAGAAAGGCGCGAATGCGAAGGGAAAAAGTTCGGTGATCGAAACAAAAGGCCGGACGAGTTGCCGAGTCCGAAGAATTAGTCCTAAGTGTCGTCCGCCCGGCGGATGCAGATGTTGCCGGGGAAATTTCGAAGTTGGAACTTATGCGCGCGCCGGGGAAATAAATAATTCCTCAAGTTTCGCGCGCCCCCGGCTGCGCATTTCCACGAGCGCCTATCGACGCTGCTACGGGACAATAAAGTTTCCCTGCGACGAATTCGGCGGTGCAGCTGACGAGCCGCTTTATTAAGGGTACCCCCCTTTTGTTTCGTGTCTCCCCGTCGGCGCGTTTTCGAATTACTTGATTGCTTCGTTGAAATTCAAAGCAAAATGTCTGGTGGGTCTTATGTAACCGAGAGTTAGTTACTGCTAAACAGATTTAATTACGTAATTTTGATTTCGTAATGGATGATTTGAATAATGAAACGAAATTATTGTTATAAATGTAAACAAGTGATTATTTAGTTATTTGCCAAAACCATGTTAATTTCTGCTAAACATAATTAATTGCGTAATTTTTATTAAAAAAAATAAGTAAATCAAAATTTTATTCAACATTCAGTAGTAATAATTTTAATGCACTAGAAGTCTAAATGCATCTTTGCGCATGATACATGTAAAGTGATAAAATGTGATTCAAAATTTCGCGCCAAATTTCCGTCACAATACGTCACAATTTGTAAGCCAA
>UXGC01002151.1:0-13582 GCA_900480045.1 Eurytoma adleriae
TGCAATATAATTTGATCATATTAAATATAAATTGCAATAGATATTTTCCTTTTTTTGTTTTAGGTAATTTTTAGTGACAAAAATTATAGGTATAAGACCCCCTTAAGGGATTTACATCCCATTAATATGAATTTATTTACTAGTTTGTTTATTTATTTATCTATTTATTTATTTGCAGCATGGCAAGCCTTTTATCGAAATTTCGAATAGATTATTCAGCTCTTAAAGTTATATCAGGTATTTCGAAAGCTGCACAATTGCATACAGTCAATTTTTTCGAATCTCTTATAGCAAATTTTGTACAAGAAACCAATTCAGTTAATAATGATGATGGTATTAATACATTTCATTCATTTAATAAATGTATTTAATTATTTATTTAAATTCAATAATTAATGCACTTTTAGGTAGCGTAATAAAAGAATCTGAGCGATTAGCTATGAAAGAAAAGACGAATAGACATTTGCGTTTACGCGAATTATTACAGGAGCATTCAATGGAAGCTAATCTTATTGTTATGTACGTACATTTGGAAAAAGTTGCAACTACTTTAGATAAAAGTTTACAAACACTCAGTTAAAGGAATGATTTATTTTACAGGACTTTACCTATGCCAAGAAAGGGCGCAGTTTCAGCACCGCTTTATATGGCATGGCTTGAAGCTCTTACAAGGGACATGCCACCTTTTCTTCTAGTGCGGGGAAATCATACGTCGGTTTTGACTTTCTACTCATAACGTCTCCTACTCGTTGTCTATTCATCACATACATAAACATGAATAGCATATTTAGACTCGAAAATAAGTTACCCTTTTATACTAACAAGCGCCGATAATAGTGCACGCCTCAATATTGGAGGAGAATCGCCCGCTGCTACGCAATTAACCACCAAGTTTCTTCCTTTCTGTGATATACATTCATAAATTAGATATTCAATGTCCATTGATAAAGCGAATTGCTTTACTTCATACTTTAGGACCAGTGACAAATATTCTTATTTCCAGTCAATTTATATCGTTAGCCTTTTTTTGAAAAACCTAATATGCAATTTTTAAAGGAAAGTCCGCAGCACCTGCGAATCTTGGTGTTTTGTCCTTTAATTTAAGGCCTATAGTATCAAAAACAGGAAAGTATTTTTTTAAATCTAGACGCAGACATAGTACTTATATGATCACTCATTACCAACCGAGCCTTATGTTTTTATGGTGGAATTCTAATATAATAATTATAATACATTTTAACTTGCCATAGTATTGTCAATCATTAAATTAAAAAAAGAAAAAGAAAGAAAAATGCGCGTTCATAATGAGAATTAATATTTTAGCAATTAACAGAATTTAAAACTCTTGGTTAGAAATCTGCCTTACCGGCATCGACATTTTCTTTGTTTTTTAAAAACTAAAACAAAACGCACTGCCCTCGGTAATGATTTGGAGAATTTCTGATTTCTATTTCACGTAATTACATTCAAAACTATAAGCGAGAAATGGTTTGAAAAATTGTAAATATTTCAGAAATATATACAATTTTTCAAACAATTTCCTGCTTGGAGTTATGAATGGAATGACTTTAAATTGAAATTAGATATTCCCCGAATGGAAATTTTCAAAATGTACAAATTGTAACAAGTACGGAACCGTAGGGAAACGTATGCAAACGTTCGCATATCGAAATATACGGAAACCTACGTTAACGTAGTACGTCTTAAAACGTTAATTCTGATCAAAATTGCCGATAATTAATTATTTATTAATAAATATAAATTTACAATTGTATTCATTCATTTTAAATTATTTTATGTTAATTATTATAGCAGGTTTGCATATGTTCCCTGTTAGAAATTGAGTTTTAAAATGTATTAATAAGAATCAAAATGTAATCAATGCAATTAAAAGGTATATATGTTTCCGTATTTTTGTGTACGATTCCGGAATTTCTTGGTACGTTTTGAAAATTTCCATTGAGGTCTTCATAGATTTTGCATCCTATTAATAAGATTAACTATATATACCTATATTTTAATATTTTATAAATAATATGTTTGCATTATAAAAATATTTATCTTTTTTTATTACCTCTACTTCACATGACATGTTATTAGCCAGAACGGTGGCCAGTACAAGGTGGTGGTATTCCTAACTTCAAGAAAACAATCGAATTCTTTAAAGCTTTTATTATGGGATCAATTAAACGATGATTATGTACAATACTCTGAGGATCGGTAATAGGTGACTCTCTCAATCCAATGTCATCGATTTGTAGATTTAATGAAAGTGGCCAAATATTTTCAATTTTCATCAAGTTGTTAGTAAACTCTTGCTAATATATTTTTTATTTCTATATACCCTATTACATAAAATAGTACATATTTTATTACAATATTTTTACAAGAAAATTTCATTAAAAAATAATATATTGAAGAAATTCATAATTAATAAATGTGTACAAGCTTATTAATTCAAAATCTATTATGAGATTTATACTAATTACTACGATTTTTGCGTACTATTAGAAATCGCATAAGTAATGTCTATAAAAGCAGCTAGCGTAAGTATAAATGTACTTTTTAAAAGATTCAATATTATACAACTTTGCTGTTCTCTGTTTCACAATTTATAACCAGTCATTATAATTTAAAAAATTAAAATTAAAAGCAAGGCATGGCCTTAAATAAATAGATTAAATATATAACAAATTTAGATTAATTTATTGGAAGATTTTATAGATTTTCATTTAAAAAAATCTACAGTAAGACTTATTTAAAATTCAAATAAATTAAATGCTAAAGATAAAAATAGAGTAATATAGTAATTAGGAGCTAATATAGGGAACGCCCCCGACATTATTATCTGCAATCGAAAGAATGTGCTTTCTGAAATGCGCAAACATCTGACTAAAATTTATAGAATATAGGCGTGTAGACGACTGGAGAGTGAGTGGGAGAGAGAGAGAGAGAGAGAGAGAGAGAGAGAGAGAGGAAATAACACATGTCAAAATTTGATAAGTACCGAAAGTATTGAATGAGGGGCGTAACTCATGTGTACAAAATTAATAAAGAGTAAAAAGAACGCGACTGAGAATGGTACAGTATACCAAGTTAAAAAAAATAATATAAAAGTGCAGTCGGTCAGTAAGACCATCGATAAAAATATTACCTTGTACCTTGATATTCTTTTGCTGGAGACCTGGAGAGTCGGAGTATAAGTGGGCAGGAGGCAGCACACGCTAGACTCGTCAGGCACATTGGTGGAGGAGGTGGGGAGCAGTGGGGGAGGGGAGCAAATGGCAATCACATAATGTAGGTAGACTGTAGAGCTCGCTTTCCTTTGTTAAATCCTACCTCGGCAGTAAGTATTCAATGCTCGTATAGAATTGGATCTGACTTGGCTTCTTACTGTTCACCTTCACGATAAAAGTCGGTAGAAGAATGATTGCGCTTTAGCAAGTATCGCAGGTATAGCTAGATAGATAAAAAAGGCAGCGAGTCGCAACTGTCCAGCATACTAGTGAGTCAGTGAGTGAAGAAAACAAATCAGGTGTAGAGTGCTGTATTCTGAATGTTGTCATGGCAGCATCTGTTGTGGCACAGTTTGAAGATCGTTGATGACCGACAGGCCGATCGGAGTCAGAACGAGTGCAATCATCTATATCGCACCGTCTGTTCACAATAATCGTTAGCATCTTAACGGCTCGGTTCTGAGCTTCGATGCTATTTGCAACTACCTCTTTCATTTGTCAAGGATAAATATCGTAGAGGAAAAATTATGCCCGCTGCTGTTGCTCCGTTTGCAATTACTGATACTACGTTTCCAGATCTCTTGAGGATAAAAAAGTTAAAACCTGCTTTCAAATTTGTTAATCGTGAGTTTAGTTATTTTCTATTATTAATTACAAGTTTATTAATAATTCTACCTTTGTATTTGTTAGATGTGCCCTAAAAATATATCTCAATAGACTTAATTACTTACTTAAAAAAAGGTATGGCGATCTACAGTCTACGTACAGGACTAGTCGCGATTCTCTCTCTCTCTCTCTCTCTCTCTCGCTCTTTTTCTCTTAACGGCAATTATTTCTTTCATAACTATACAAGAAAAAAATAGTTTATTTCATTTAAGTGAAACAATAAGAATCTGAAATTAGTGACCACGATTGCATTCGTTAGAAAGTTGGTACGTAGCGGAACGAAGCAAGCGCGAAAAATGTTCACGTGACTCATTGTTGTATTAACATATATTTTTTTTAAAGTTGAAGAGTTAACAGAAAATATAATGTATATGCCTATTTTTCATTGATCTGCGTACATAAAAATCGTGGAACAATTACGGAAGTCTTTAGTAAATGACCCTGAGTCGCAATTTTACGCAAGAGAAGCCATTGAAAATCCGATTCTTTGTTAGTTATGTGAAAATCCCTTTTCTTACTGATTTATTCTATTCATTTTTTTCGAAAAAGAGAAATTGTATTACTTTTATCGATGATAATGGTGTGTCTGAGTATAATGCACAATTGGGACATTCGGCACATTTTGACACATTTCGGCACATTCAACACATTTCGACCAAATGGCCGAATTGTGCCAAAAAATAATGTTTTAGCCTGCGGAAGTATGCCCAGAAATGCTCAAATTTGCCAAAAACACGAAAAATCTAAGTGGACTTAAAATTACATTTTTTAAATTTTCTATATTGCCAAATTGTACCAAAGTGTGCCAAAATGTGCCGAAATATTTCGAACTGTGCCAAAATGTGCTGAAATATGCCCAATGTCCCAATTATATATACTCGGGCACATTTTGGAAATGTTCGAAATGTTCATTTTTTAAACTATTGTTTTCCAGACCATGTAATTTGTTTAGATAATAAAGAAACTAGGCTTGTCACATGCGATGCAAGGCTCGTGCTGATCGCTTCGGGATGCAAGGATGCAAAATGCTTCGAATTTTGCATGATAGGCACGATCGATGCTCGCGCTTCGCGCTCGCTTTTAATTTTACTCATACTATTATATTTAAAATTTTATTATAAATTGTCATCCTAAAATGTTTGGATTTAATTTTAGAAGAAAATGTTAAGTGTAAAAAATTGTATTTTTTTTAGATCTACAACTTTTGTATTAAACATGTTTGTCAGAAATCAAATCCTTAAAACTTATTGGCTAAAATACGCTATTTTGTGCGAAAAACTATATTTAAACACAATTACAGAAAAAGAATGAACTTCTAGAAAAAAATTTTGTGTTCATAAAAGTTGTATTTCGTATTTCTCTAAAATGCATTTTCAGCATTTTTTTCTTAATATTAATATTTTTAAAAATAAACCAAAAAAACGCCTTTTTTCGTGATTTTTCATTTTTTCACTTTATTCTATGTGGCATTGTAATTGTCAGAAATTATTCGGTTGAAATCCAAGGAAGATTTTTTATAAACAAACAAAAAGTTACATACATTCATTTTTGCTCTGTCAAAAATATAAGGCACTTCCGTGTAGCGGTCGTGCCTAAAAACCATTTTTTTTCACAAATGTTAAAAGTTCATAGTCAATGGCATAAGCTTTGATTTCCTTTTTTTAAATTATGTCCTTTTAAAGTTCGAAAATTAGCAAATGTGAATGTCTAAAATATGTCAAAAGATGAGATAAAAGGCAAGTTTATTTTTTTAACTGAAAGGGTGATACTTGTCGAAGAGAAATTGTGCTAAAATAAAAATTTATGAATGCATTACATAAAACATAGAGTAAAAATTGTTTATTCGATATTTGGATTTTTCTAGTAGTTATAAATAAGTACTTAGAAAGAAAAATTATACGATTATAAATTAAATATTATAGAATTATTGTAAATAAAATAATTATTTATTTAAAGTGTCATTTCTTCATTTTATTAGATCATCGGTGAGACGTTGTATTTACCTTATCATTCAGGGAGGGATGCAAGACTCACGGCATCCACCTATATCGACTTTACGATTTCTTAATTATTTGAAATCAAAAACAAATTTTCGAAATAATCACTCTATTGTGCTCTTCGTAATAGTTAAAAGAATACCATGTTTCAATTTTAATTCCATTCATAACTATAAAAGAGAAATGGTTTGAAAAGTTTGTAAATACGTTGCGTAAAAATAATTTTTCAACCTATTTTCTCCTATAGCTATGAATAACTTGACATTCATATCAGAGATTTTTAACCCCATTGCAAAAGGCAACAACAATGTATTTTTTTCCAAATTTTGTTATCGTTTTTACGTGAGGTTTACACCCCTTGTATCATTAAATGAAAATCAAATAATAAAAGTAGCGGATGATAATTCGATCTAATCGCTTTCAAGAATAATTGTCGTTTCAAAATTATTTTATCTTTTATCTAAAAAAGGACATACCAAACAAAGTATGAAAATTTATTTTTATAAAAGCATTATTTAGAGATCATTTTTTTTTTAATTACTGGAGAATCGAAGTGCATTATTATTTATTCCTTATCGAAATAAGCCTTTTTTAACTAAAACAATGTCTCACCTATAGATCACAGATTTTCTTACGACAAAATATTAAACAAATAATTTTTTTCTTCTTTTGTGCGAAAACTGCTATGGATTTGCTCGTACGATTGGCATTTTAAATTATAAAGGGATATAATGCGTGTGTATTCTCACAGTTACTTTGCTAAATATATGATTGAAAGACACTGAATTGGAATTTTTCAGGAAAAATTCCATTACTTCCGACAACTGGAACATAATAGTATATTACGATACTAGTGCGGTAAAGTAGATTTTCGTCTCGTGTGACATTTATGCACGAGCGAAGCGAGTGCGGAAAGGCAAACGAGACGAGAATCTCTTTACCGAACATGTATCGTATGATATTTTATAGCAAGTCGTACAGTAAACGCCGATTTATCGCTCGCAAGTTTACGCTTGCGTGAGGTAAATAGGTAATGGGCGTTTACCGCACGGCGTGCTATAAAAAAATAATCGACACGTAATTTTTTTAAATTTAACATTTATTAGCAAAATTATAAGTTAGCAAGTTAAAATTAACAAATGTAACGCCGCAACGGCGTAGTATATCTATATAGTGTACAATTGTGACGTTAATGCGACTTTTTAAGGGAAAAGTATGGACAGAAAATCTCTCACTTCACTTGGAGCCTGAGATATCAGACTGCGTATATAATTTGCTCTTGTGTAAGCTAAAGACCACAATTTTCAATATTTTTTCATTAGCCTGAGCCTAAAATAATTATTTAGTTTATCATTTTGACCTGGAGCTATTTGCTAAGATAAAAATTTTTTTTTAATTCAAGTGGCTTATAGTTAGTAAACCTTACTAAATATGTAAAAAAATGGTATTTTTGAACTTTCAGCTAAACTGAAAAAAGTAATTAAAAAATGAATAAGCCAATAGCTTCAGGCCAAAATGACATCCAACACAAATCATTTTAGGCCGAGGTTTATGAAAATGTATTAAAAATAATTGTGGTCTGTTAGTTTCGTGAAAGCAAATAATACTGGCAGACTTATATTTCAGGCTCCAGATAATATCTGGTGAAATGATAACTTCTGCAACAATAAACTTTATATATAATCATATATGTTTGCATAGTATACTATTTAGATTTCAATTAATTTATAATTTTTCTTTTCAGACAATAAAAAGTGAACATTTTAGTTATAGGTCCCATGCCCTCGGGGGCAAACTTGTGTTAAAACTGAAAAAAAGTAATTATTTTATTTATAAAAATTCTATAATTTTCAATTTATACTAATTCTGTCATTTTTCCTTCAAATTACTTATTTGAAACTAAAAAGGTAACAAAACATACTTATGGTTAGATCAATTAAACCCAAAAACACTTATTCGAACCTCAGCTATTCATCGTATCAACTTTTAAAACTTAAACTTTTTTGGTGCCTTTGTATGGGAGTGGAAAAAGAATTTGAATAAAAGTAAATCAAATTAATGAGTTTTAGAAAAATTAGAGTTTCGTAGCATATTTAACCTTTTTTAATATTTTTAGTAAAATTCAGAATGCTGTTTAAATTAACTTAATATTTTGTTCAACTCACATGATAAATAAAACTGTAAAAAAAAATCAATTGATTAAAAAAATTTTCGAAACCATATACGGATAGTACTTGAGAAGTATATGAGCTCAAATTTGCTACTGGTTTCAGATGATGAAAAGGGTTTGGATAAATGGCGAATGGTCAAAGGAAAACCCACTGCAGCTAAGATGGATAATTTGGACATGTAAGAAATAATTATGTTATTAAGATAACTGTTATAAGTTATTTTACCGATTATCGATCATGTTTTATTGCAGGTATCTATTTAAGCTTAGTATTGGTTGGAAATTCGGTGACAGCGGGGGCTGTGACTGCATTGCAGGTTGACAAGGCGAATAACGCTGTACAGGATGAGAAAGTGAATGTCGATGCATTACTTTCTTCGTCTTCCGAAAGAACGAGCAACGCCATTGCAGAGGCTGAAGAGGCTGACTATGTGCCATTTAAAAAATTAGAGAAGTCGTTGGCAAAACCGTATCCTTATTTAAAACTACAGGAATCTGGAAGTAAAAAATTGGAAAATAATATTCGACAATCAAAGCGTTCGGATAGAAATTCGGCCAGTGCTGCTGTAGTCGGTTTTAATGGCACAATCTTCCTTTCGGTTTCTGAACCATCTGATTCCGTTGGATCAGCCGATCCAACAGATTTAGAAAAGCTAACTACTCCAATGAGTTTACCTGTTAGTTTGACGAGTCCTGCGACAACATCTTGTTTGACAGATACCCCGGAGACGACTGTCACCGAAGAAGATACTTATATTGATTGGTCGACGACACCGTTTGTCACAACTACTGATGAAGACGAAACAAGCCGTACTAGCAGCCCGTTGATAAATGGTTACTTCATAATTTTACTTGATTTTCGTCTAGAAATCGCTCTAGGAGTAATCACTTCGAATGTAACAATAACAAACTTTTTTTTATTTCAGGTGAGAGGGAGACTGCTAGTAGCGAATTTGTGACTAGCGAAGGCGAGTCTACTTTTGTAACAATGAATTCGTCCCCAGTGACAACTACAATAAAAACTGAATCAACTGGGAGCAATGCAACAACTGCAAGTGAAACGGCAACAACGATGATTCTTCAAGACACAACAATTTCAACGGTTTCGGAGTCAGCTTTTTTTTTATCGCATTCGTTGATGCAATTTCCTCCAGTTAAAAGAGATACTTTTATTTGTAGGGAAGAAGAGAATGTTACAACGGCTAGTTTCATGACAACCATAATTCCAGTTACCAGCAACACGATAGAAAAACTATCGACAGCGGACACATCGGTGGCGACGACGTCACCACTGACGACAATTTTGGATGTAACGATGAAAACTTCAGCGGAGACAATGTCGTCAGAAACACCATTAACAATACCGTCGACAATGGCGACGTCTACAACTTCAACGGCACCGTTTACCCTGGTACCTCCATTAATATCAACGTCTTCTCGAACAGATTCCGATTCTACGTTGACGACGTCGATCGCAAGTGATGCAGCCACAACAGTTGCAGGAACAAATCTAATAACATTATTAACAACAGCAATTACTACTCCAGCATCGACAATGGCTAGTAATTCGCTAATAATTACTACTAGTCCAAAAACAACTACTCCAATGAGCTCTGGGACAGAAACGACGATATTCACTTTAGAAGAAGAAAATGCACACAGTACAACAAATACAGCGCCCGCTACAGTACCAACTGAAGATGCTACTTTATTTATAAGAATTGTTCTAGAAGGTGGTTGGGATGAAATTTGCTCAAAACTGCCGGATCTGCAGCAATCTTTAGCAGAATTGCTTAATAACAACGTAGATAAGTAATTGCCGAAAATGTATTTAAGACCTTTTTACCTCGTCTTCCTAGCACTGACAACATACATTCGTTAAAACTGACATGTCCTATCTTATTTCTTCCTATTTCCCTTTGTTTTAGATGACATATCGCTTCTAATATTAAATTACTGATGATGCTGATCCTTTCATTTACTTCTAGTTTGAACAGACATTTTTTTATTCTTCACTCATTATACAATGACTAAATAAAAATTTCTTCTAAAATATTTTATTTTCTTACCATTGACTCACTCTCACCATTGCGTTTTTTTTATAGTGCTAAATTTAGTGCGCTAACATTTTTTTGTTTTATTGTAGGAAAATATCGTCAGGTCAAATTGTTTTTCATCAAACTCAGTGCTCCGAGAGTGCAACACCTATCTCATTATTGTCTGAAATTCCGTTAACTTCTGTATTACTGTACGTAGTTGACGAAAGAGGTAGTTTTGATGAATCCTTGACAAAAATTTTACCAAGGTTATATCAGATGACGCCGATTGACTTTCCGTTACCAGTAAGTTTAGTTTTAAATAGTAGTCCATAATGTCCTAATTTAAAAAAAATGTTTAACAGGTGACCTTTTTTATTAATATAGATTCACAGTTTCGTAATAGTGCAAGAATCAGACTCAGGAAATGCCATAGCTGTTGTCATTGTATCGTGTGTTGCTTTTATCTGTTTAATACTACTAGCAGGATTACTTGTAAGTTAAAATACATAATTGTAGAATAAATGACGAGGAAATAATATACTATTTTTTAATAATAAAATCTAGTTTATAATGAGAAAACGACAAGGACGCTTCAACTATGGGGAGCGGTGTAGACCAGTGTCTTTGGACGCGTATAGTTTGGATAGTGTTTCAGCATACAACAGTGTGAGAAGGAGTAAAAACGCGTTAAGATCGTCAAAGCGAAGTTACGGTAACCCAACTTTTGAAGATTCTGTCAGTATCTCAATTACATTGGTCACCTCTGTTAATATTGAACTGCTTTATTTTATTAATAAAAAACTTTTAGAGCGCTGTACCATCTCATCCTTTAAATTTTGCTGGGATAACGAGCTTCAGCAACGATGTTAATGCTGTAAACGATGAATTCGCAAGTATTCCACAAGTGTCGTCAAAAATTGACGAACTACCTGCAGGAGTGGATATGAAAAATCGTTATGCTAATGTAATTCCTTTGCCCGAGACTCGAGTACCTCTTCAAATGTTAAATAACGATCCGACCAGCGAGTACATCAATGCCAGCTACGTGCGGGTAAGTTAATAAAATTATTAATCCTTTCCTTTATATCCAAATACATCATTTACGAGAATATCAAAATAGCTAAAACGGTCGCAGAAAGAGTAGGCAATAAATTAACAGTAAATTTAATGAATATTATAGTACATTTATTTACAGTAAATACTTTTATTTCATTGTTGACATAGGGCCCAAAAAATGCAAGCAAATATTACATCGCTTGTCAGGCACCGACGGAGCATACGGTCCCAGATTTCTGGCGAATGATTTGGGAACAACAGTGTAGAGTTATTATTATGTTAACAGATCTTGTGGAAAACGGGGTAGAAAAATGTTGCGAATACATTCCTCCGTTAGAAGTTAGTGATTGTCATCGGCTTTACGGCGATTTTCAAGTAACCTTGAAGAAACGAGAAGCTAAAGAAAAGTACGCTATTTCAACGCTTCACTTGAAGGTGAATAAATATTTTGATAAATTAAAATGCAAACAAATTGTAAATTAATTATTTGATTTGGAAGATTTGGGAGTTTATTTTGATTCTCCTTATCTTTTGTGGGGCTCATAAACTATATTGTCTCCAAAGCAAATAATTTACAAATAACAGTTGATTTTTGAGATGTCCAGTTATCATTTACTTGTACAAAACTTTAGTTTTACCATAATTTACTTGTAACTGCCAAATCGGGTCACCACGTACTAAATACCTGAGCGATAGGTTGAAATCTGCTCAACTTAAACCTACTAAATACACTTTGTTTAAAATGAATCGTCCTATGCACATGTTTGATCATTGTTGTATTAAGCCGGCGACGTTTTATTAATCTTCAAACTATTAATTATCTAGTAAAATTCTTTTAAATCTTTTTACTTGTCTTGATTTAACTGATTTACTTAATCATTCTTAGTCAGAGAACTTTTAATTCCAATATAACTAAAAAGCTTTGGCCGCTGACGGCATTGAGTCTTTTAAGATATCAGTTACAATGACTTTGGGCATTTGCCTGTATAAAAATATTTTAAATAAAAAAATAAATTAAGTTTTATAAACTTTATTTGAAATGGAACTTTTGCTTATTCTGACAGAATCTGGAGAACAATACTTTTCGTGAGGTTTCGCATATTTGGTACCTGTGGCCAGCAAATGGAGTACCGACAGACGGTGCTGCTTTAATAGCTGTTCTCCTGGAGGCAAGGGCTCTTCAGCGCGGCGCAGCAGGCCCTATTGTTGTCCATTGTAGTCCGGGTACTGGACGCACTGGTACCCTCATGGCCTTAGACTTGGGTATAAGGCAATACGAAATTACACGAACTGTTGATGTGCCTAGAGTAGTCTATACCATTAGAAGGGATAGAGCTGGAGCTGTACAAACCAGGGAACAGTATATTTTCATATATAAGGTACTACATTTTTTATAATCTCTACTCTCCCCTTTAGTTATTGTAAAAAATTCTTATTTAACCCATTGTTTTAGGCACTCAATCTTTATGCTAGTAAGCTCGCTGGTGGAGCTATTGAAGCATCCTATTAAAGGCTCTCAACATTCATAACTATTCCATAAATATAAAGATGCCTACTATTTTTTTTATCAATCAACTGAAAAGCAAGTTTCATTGCTCTATTTATTGTGATATCAAATTGCCTCGAGTGATATATTCCAAGTCTAGACATGCATTTTTGGCAAGTTTGACTCGACTTTAATTATACCGTACGTAAAATAAATACGTACCAAACGCGTTAGACTGTGTACCATACCATTTTTGGGGCTTCGACTCCAATTCAAAGAATTAAATATAAAATGTAATAATACTGTAAAAAAGAGTATTTTTCAAATGTAAAGTATAGTAGGCCTTGTAATAAATTATTATCTAGGCCTTGTAAATTATGAGAAAAAAGTTATAGTAGCTGCTACTGTCTCAATTTTGAAATTTGTTGGAATGTCTTTCAAAAAACAAATAATACTGATACTGACTCACGCAAAATTTAAAAGGATACAAAAAAAATGCTTGCGAAAAAACAATTTTGCGCGGCGTAATATTTGTACAAACTTCTTTTCAATGAATATGCTTGAACAAATTTATAGGATACTTTCCTCCATATAACATATTCTCTCTCTCTCTCTCTCTCTCTCTCTCTCTCTCTCTCTTTCTCTCTCTCGCTCTCTCTCTATCTGTCTCTGTCTCGATCAGTCTCTCCCTCTCCTTCTCTCCTCTCTCACTCTCTCTCAACCCTGTAATGCCGGCAAAAAATAAAATCTTGTTTTTTATTCAATAATAAATATAGTATATTACACATCTAGCGAGGAAAAGTAAAGAATGTCTCAAAGTGCATGCAAATTGTCACCCGAAGCGAAGCCGAGGGCGATAAACATGCGATTTGAGGCTTTCTTTATTTACTCCCGTGTTGTGTATACTATTTTTTTGCCTAGCGAGGCCGAAA
>UXGC01002152.1:0-13574 GCA_900480045.1 Eurytoma adleriae
TTAATCAGAAGCTGATCAATTACCAGAAAATCTATCATATTCTGATCAGATACTGTTTAATTTTCTACCAGGGTTGATGATTAACATTTAATAATAATGTTTACCTTCGATAGGAATGATATCCCCGCTATCGGCACTAATGAGTAACATAGCATGGCGATCAATGCTTATTTGAATTGCTGAATCAGCTCCCGCATTCACTAATCTGAATCTGTATCTGTATCCCTGAAAAGTGTAAAAGAGAGTGCCATTAAAAGAAAGTTTTCCCTCGAAGATCAGCGCATATTAAGTTTACCTGTTGAACGGTAAAAACTTCACTTGGAACGAATATAGGTTCCTCGTCGTATTGGGAAAAGTCTTTAAATCTACCGAGGCCATTAACAAGAATCGACTGTATACTAGGATTTTGAGGACCTATTTGAGTTAACGTCGTATAAATGTCCTCTTGGCTAGTCTGAATATGCCAGTTGTTCAACACCATACTGTGCATGTCGAAATCGTAAAGATTTCTGTGAGGATCGTATTGTGGTGGTGCTCTTATTGTCAATGCACCGAACAAACCATCAACTCTTTGTCCAGCTGTGTACACACCAATTCAAAATAAAACTTAATTCAAATTAAATTAAGAGATTATTTTTCAATTGATTTTTCAATTCAATCATCATTCAATTTTCAAATAGACTGTTGCTTCAAATTCGTCACAACTTGATTAGATGGGGCCCCCATGCACGCTAAAAACTTAGAGGAGGTCGGAGGGTAAGGGTAGATTCCTGCATTATCATTTTGTTTATCCGTTTCCCACTTTAGCAATAATAGTTGTATCGTTAAAATAGAAGTTGAGCCCAATTCTGTAAGTACAAAGTAATATCTATGTAAAATATTTTATGGATTGGATGTATAGTTTTTTAATAAAATGCAGAACGGAATTAAAATTAGCTGATGATACCGACGTGTATTAGTAGTTCAGGGCTCTGCATTTTATTAAAAAACTATACATCCAATCCATAAAATATTTTACATACTTGCAGAATTGGGCTCAACTTCTATTTTAAGGATACAGCTATTATTGTTAAAATGGGAAACGGATGAATAAAATGATAATGCAGGAATCTACCCTTACCCTTACGACCTGCTTAGGGGAAATAAGAGGGAATAAGAGGACTTATTCCCTCTTATTCCCACTTATTTATATCAACAATACATTTTCTTATTCTCCTCAACTTAAGTTTTTAGCGTGCAGGGGCCCATATTTAAAAATTTAGAAATTTGCATGCAAAAGAATTAACCTATGTGAGAGTGCCAGAAGTACGTTCCACTTTGATCTGCGATGAACTGATAGCGAAACAAGCCTTTAGCTGGAATGGCACACTGGGTAACCATCGGTACACCATCCATATAAGGGCTGTCTATTTGCCTTAAGCCATGCCAGTGAATTGAGGTGCTATCAGCGCGCAACATGTTTTTCACGTCAACTACAATTTTGTCACCCAAGCAGACCTAAACGAGCAATTTGATCATTGAAAGTTACAATTTTGAATTGCAATTAGATCTAATAACAAGTTACCTGAATGTGGGGACCAGGTATTAGACGATTAACCGAGAAAACGATTTTGTTGAGACCATCGCCAGGAAGACAGTGAGGCCTAAAACAGTCGGCGGGGTTTCGAGGACAGTCGTAGCAGGCTTTGCTCATCGTCACGTATTTTTCAACGACGAAGCGATAGTAACAGGTTCTAGGTAGGTTGTAATCGTCGCAGGGCCTGTTGCACGGATGCGCTGACCAATCCACCATGTCCGCCTCCAATCCGTTCATATTTTCATCCTCGAATTTTAAAAGCGCTTGCGAAACTGTTGCAATTTGACAAAAATAAATCGTAATTTAATTCACAAAATCGTACAATAAAATTGTTTCTTTTATAACTTTGTAGAAAGTAATACTTACCACGCAAACTTCCAGCAATTACAAAAATCGGTAGTAGTATTTTGTACATTTTTTATACATAAGCCTTTAATAAAAAATATAATTTTGAATAGAACTAGTCTGTAAAGTGAGGAAAAAAATTCTAAATTCTTAGCGCACCGTATCGAGTAAGTCAACCCGCTTAAGTGAACAATGAACGTCTCCTCCTGAAATTTAGTGCCGTGTTCTTTATATAGTCAGAGTCTCTTTTATCACGCAATAATTAAAAGTGCGTTATTTGGCATTATTTGTTTAGTTTAGCGTCATTGATATTTTCGGTCATCGAGCTATTTATCTTTTTACATTTTTCGCAAGCTTATGCGAGAATTTACCAATAATCTTTCGAAAAGAATTTCGAATAATATCACGCGCAGTTTTATCAGCGCACGTTGCTCTTGTATTGAACGAAAAAATCAAAGTGTTAAATAATTGGCAGTCTTTAGTGATACAAAAGCTAGGATATGTACTGTTAATAAAATTTTTAACAATAATATATATTAAATATAAAACTCCAAATATTTTTGAGATATTATTTTTGTATTTTACTATACAAAATTTAATTAAATTAATTAAAGTTACGTTATATGTTTACATTTGTTTGTTTCTTACGAGTTTGTGAGATATATTCTCGAGTTTTCATTCAAAATTTTTTATATAAAAATTGTTTATTTTGTAATTACCGGGGGTAGAGAAAACAATTTTACTAAAACATACTTTTGTTTTAACATTTTATTCACTCTTGAAAATGTAGATTTTTATCTGGTTACCTTAGTTTCCTTGTTTATAATACTTTGATATTTATTATCAAGAAAGAGATATAATAAACAAAGGTGAGAACGAATCAATATATTTTAACAATGTCAAATACACTTGAAGGAATTTTATAAAACTAAATAAAATTTTAATCAACTTACACAAAACATAGTTCAAATTCTAAAAAAAATTGTTGGAAAAAGCGTAATTTATCAAATTCCTAAGATTCCTTCCAAACGCAAAAAGGATTAAACGCGATTACCGGCATGTACGAGCGTTAATTCGTTAATTTCGAAAGAGAATTTGCTCTGTTTAGCGCGCCACCACGTATCCCCGCCGAAACTCTTCCGAGAGCATCCTCTCTAAGACCTGCCTTCTTTTCATGATTAAATAAAGCGCATCGCCCGAAAGCTCGACTCTCCGCTTTGTATTATACATACGCGAGCCGGCGCGAACTTTCGAAAAATATTTTACCTCGCGCCGGCGGAATTAACATACACGCTCTCCCGGGTGGCAGCGAAAGAAGCGCGCGCGCAAACAATTAATTCATAGAGGGCGTCGACCGTAAAAGCTCGGAGGCCGCGTAAAACTCCCCGTGTAATTCGCAGAATTTTCGCGGAAAAGCATAAAAGTTTCAGCGACGCGGCGCGTCTTCGACTCGTCGTAGTAGGGGGGGGAGTAGCCTTTGCGCTCCATCGGCGCGGGCGAAGCCCTCCACCTTTGTAAAACAAAGAGCTATCAACGTCTACCTGCAGATTTCACGGGGTTTATATTTCATTACAGCGCCTCTTTCTCCCTCTCCCCTCGCCCTCTCGGAGCTCCGGGTGCACAGGCCGTCTGGCCTCTCCGCCTCGGTCTTTTTTCTCCGTTCGTCGACTCCCGGAGAGCCAGGCCAACCCTCCCCGTCCCTCGGGCATTATCAGAGCCCGGCCAGTTCCTCCTTTTCAGCCTTTTTCCGCTTTATTGCGCACTTTATCGCGCGCGGTTCGGCACCGCGCCTCCCCCCTCCTCAAGGCTTGAATACGCGAACGATCGTGTCGCGAGAGCTTATGAATCGGAAAGTTTTATTTTTCGCCCGGAATTCGAGGAGAGAGAAATGGAATTTCGAGCTGTTCATATAAAATGATAGATAAAGCGCGGGGTCGATGCGCCCTTTTTTATTTTAGATTGCTAACTTACTGCGACATGTTCATCGTGATCGAGAGGATTTAAAGGATAAAATTGCGAATTTCGTAAGATAAATATGTTTATTTAATGTATTTTAAAAAATCCTTTATTATATGTTAAGATGATACAAATTTACCGCCGGGTTTCGTACGTCTATAACGTCAATTTATTTTTTTAGTTATGTATTTGCTAAGAGAGCTAATCTATTATAACTATACTCTAGAAATTGATCTGAAAAGTAAGTGCATCAAAAGTGTATTTTTTTCCTAAAAGCAAAAAAAATAATGCTTTATTTATTTATGCACTTTTTTCGTAATGTATAAAAATGCATTTTTGAGAGTGTCAGCAGCAGACCTAGGTATAACATCTTAATATAGTTACAACAACAAGGGGAGAAAATCAGCTATTTCAAGCGAAGATAATCGAAGATGAAATATATTTATTCCACGTTCCACAGTGTTATTTTTTTTAACGATCGGACGGAGAAAAATAATATTTTTCCGCCTTGAACCTATAAAGTTTTTCGAAAATATTTGAAATACTAGAAACTCTACTTCAGTTTTTTTCACGAATAGAGAACCATTTCAAGCTCGAGTTAGAAAAAATAAATCTTCAATCAAAAGCACCAATTTACAAGATAAAAAAAACCATCCCAAGTTTCTTCTATCTTCCTTGGCTCGTGAAAAATTTCAAACTTTTAATGAAAAATGCTTCCCGAACTCAATCCGCCCGACTCATTCAATACTTCTTCTTTTTTACAAACGAAGCAAAGACGAACGAGTGCATATCCAAGTGAATAGATCGGCGAAGAAAGCATTGTTGCCTGTCGTTGTATTTCACAATTTCGGGCCCATCAATCGTTTAGCGGCGCCTCGCATTTTATCCCCGGGATCCAAGGTGAATTTCGAGTGAAACATCGCTCGCCCGCACTATTCGGACAAAACGTGACGCGATCGTTACGATCCGTCTTTCTCGAGGATCCCGCGCGCACCCCCCTCCCCCCTAACGTCCGAGCCGAGGCATAACTCGAGAAAAATGCCCCTCCGCGTCCCGTCGGAGCGGTACATTACGCTTCCGGCCGGCCCCCCCGCTTCCTCCACGCAGGTGTTGTATACATGTATAGTGGAAGGCCGGGGGCCGATCGAACGCTGATATATTGCGGCGGGGGTGGTCCGACGTTTTCCGCCGGCTCTCGCTCATTTATATTCGGATCAAACGTTTCGTTAAATAAGTTTCATGCCCGGCGAATCGGCCGGCGCATGATTCCGAATAAATCGAGAGCGACGCGCGTACAATTCGCGTTCGACCGGGGCATTAGCTTCGCGCGTGCATTTCAGCGAGAGAAAAGAGGATACTCGTGAAGGTAAGGTAGGATAAAGTTTACGGGAAGATCGTGTTTTGTGGAATGTCATATCAAAGTGGGCAAAATCTGTCAACTATTTTTTTGCATTGACTCTATCTCTCATTTTTTTTTCATAATTCATGGTATGTGCAGGAAGTTATCGATGGTTAATGAGTACCCTTGTTTATTATCTACTAATTAATTAATGCTTAACGATTGTTGAAATTTATCGATGGTTAATTGGGTATACCTGTATATTATTAACTAATGTGCGTTACTTCGGCGAACGTTACACAGTATAAGTCAATAGTAAACAAGTGTACTCATTAACCATCGATAACTTCCGCATACCCTGTCAACTATAGTTTTTACGAAGTTTGGCAAAAAATAGAAAGTTACCTCTAATTATCAATTCATTTTGCTTCAATATTCGATATTAAACTTTTTAAATACTTTACGCAAACTTTATCCAAATTATTAGGTTTCGACTAATAATTATAAAATTCATTTATAAATAAAAAATACTAGTGAAAAGTACAAATTTTTCAAACACTTTTATTTGGTTATTTTATTTGGTAAGCTCAGCAGACAAACTAGTAAGAAAATAATTGTTGAAAATTGAAGTACTATAACACGAGTTTTTATGTAAGATATGAAACAATTGTTGAAATTTCTTGATAACTGTATTATTATTATTTCGTATAAACATTAATTTAAAAATTTGTTGTTATATATATTTTATGCAACTCTGTGCGTAAAGTAGTGCGTGAAGTACTTTTACGCAAACTTGCGCATTCTTACATGTGATAAATCAGTACTTTACGGCCTCGTTGCATAAAATATTGTTCGATACTTGTGTCAGAAGTGATTTCTGGACTCGTGACCCACTAGTATCGAAAACTACTATTATTAACATTTCTTAGTTTATTATTAGAAATGTTTTTATAAATTTTATTCTACGTACTCCTTCATACAACGACGATTATTTGTAGCACCTGCTAAAATAATCTTCCGCCAATGTGAACTTCACTATCCCAAAATAATTTTTTTTTTCAACGCAGGGACTCACGGATTTTCCGCCCTCCCTTCTTCGGGGCTCTCGGTTTTCCTCGCGCAGCGGCGACCACCTCCGGACGTATTACACGTAGCTGCAGGAGGGCAAAGGGCCGGCGCGCGAGTTGAATTATGGGCGTTCGCGCGTTGCGCTGCGCCCCCCGCCCGTAATTGATAAGATGGATTACGATAATTTAGCTAACAGTATCTCCGGCTCTTCCGAAGCAGAATTAATGGCTCGCCGCGGTTCTTCGAATATATCAGAGGTTACGGATTACCGGGCGCCGCGCGGCGCGCCTCCTTTCCTCGTCTTCATTTCTCTCGGGCGCGCACGAAGCCCGCCGACCGGTGTATACCTCGCCCGCTCATTGATAAAGACATCCAGGCGGTGTGCCGTGCGTGCCTCCTCAAAGTGCCGAGGGGGGTGGAGGATCAAGGCATCGCTTTTCTCTTTCCCCACCCTCAAAGCGCCCTTACATGTTCGGGCGGCTACGTCTTGGATACCGTATACGTATATATATTTTTCATGTATATCAATGTTGCAGAGATCCGGATCTCCGGCCAATTTTCTCGCCCGCTCTTATCGCTTTTTCATTGTACTTCGGCTACGCGCAAAAAGCGAAATTCAATTTTCCTTTGTGCTCTTTTCGCCTCCAAGTATGAAAGTGGGATTTAACGCTACAATGCTCTTTTTTCAAGCTTTATCGTACGCTATACAGTATTGATGCAACGTTCACTTTCTTTGGAAGTGAACTTTGCATTATCGATGCAAAAACTGAAGCGAAGTTATTTTTAGAATTTATAAAAAAATGTCGAAGAAACTTAACAAAAAATATATGCAGTACATTGTTTTTCTTGGGGGGAACGTCGAAGTCTTGATTGACATTGATATTACAGGAGAACAGACAGATGTAGGAATAAAGAAAATTCGAAATAAAAATTTGAAATAACTGGAAGAATTCAACATGATCCTTATTTTTTTATAATCTGAATAAAATCTAGAAAAATATTTAATTATCAACAAATGATACATGAAATATATTGCTCTAAATTTTGAAAACGTACTTAAAAAGCGATATAGTAAATAAATGATAGATTAAAATTTGCTTCCATTTTTTGCTTAGAAAATAAATAAGAACGACATTTATTAACAAAATTAGTTAATTTACAAAATTCAGGGTAATTAGAACATTTAAAAACTTATTGATTACTTTACGAATCAATTTAAACAAAAAAAAATTTCTTTGATGATTTAAATTGATATTAACAAAACCATTCAAACTTTAATATAATTAGCCAATTAAAAAACTGAATGATTATTTCATCAATCTATTTAAACAAAACGTATTGGCCTTATTCAACCGGATCTTTCTCATTAACCAATCAAATTTCTTCTTTAAATACTTCGCAACTCTGCCATTCTTTTTCTAAAGCAGTAATTTTTCTATTTTTAACAATTTAAATGAAAAGAATTCATTGAAAAATAAGTGGCTGTACCGTAAAACTTTTTTTTTAAATTTTTATGTTAATCTTCCTAAGAATGAAACGACGGCAAATAATAACAGTACGCAAATCAATTCGAAAAGTTTAGACAAGAAACAAATGCGCTTCGAAAGACTGAAGGTTAAAAGCGTACAAAAAATAAAAGACGAGTGGCATGTGCAGCGTTGAAAAAAAAAAAAATTCTTAATGACCGCCCGGGGAGTTGCGGTGAAATTCAACAAAGGCACGGCGCGGGTCGTGCAGTTCGGCCGTACAACCATTACGGCCATTATCCGGAAAAATCTACGCTCGCCGCAAATCTCCAAAGCGTTTCGTTGGCAAGCCTCCCCCTCTCTCCGAGGAGCAAGCGAGAGCACGGAAAGAATATTCGTTTAGGAGCGTTTACGTCTGCAGGGAGGGATGATTTCACCGCGCGCTCCCCAAACGAGTGTATACGAGGGCCAACAAAGGGCGTGAGCTTGCGAGCTTGCGAGGGGAGGGGGTGGAAAGAAGAGAGAGGGAGATCGGGGTAAGACAAAGAAGGGGGGTAGTCGAGAGCGAGGGGCAGGGGAGGAGGCTAAGTCACTTAAAACTGCGCCGAGATTATACCATCCCCATTGTGCAAATAACTTTTAGACTCCGGAATTTCGAGGGAGATTCCAATTAAGCCGCGCCGCCCGTGCTCTCGCTCCTTCTTTCTCCCCCTCCGCCCGCGCACACGTCTACGGATTATCAGATGCGGCCCGCTTCGGAGGTCGCCTTAAGGCGTATTAATTTCACGACTCCGCCGGGGTAAACGTAATTTTTAACCGGCCCTCGCCCCTACCGAGCCCCAGCGCCGGGGAAAAGATTTTCTCCGCGGCCTCCCTCTTATACGCCCGCAAGTACGGCCCGGGCTGTTAATATGTCTAATGAAAAATGCGCGTCGCGGCGCTTTTTTGCCCCTTTTTTCTCCGCTCCGTTAAATGCGCTCTCGAGTGCCGAGCGGAGAAAATGTTGCGTGCCGCGAAATTAAAGCGCGACTTATTTTACCCCGGCTTAATGTCCGTTTAACTCGCGACAAAAAATTTTACGATCCGAAAGTCTATCTCCGCGAGGAGATTTGAATCAAGCTTTTTTAAGCGAGGATTTTTCCTGGGTTAACGAATTTTATTTTAGAGATTTTCTTTGCTGTAATAAACCACCTGTAATAATCCATCTGGTCTGGTTCTTTAATAAAAAAAGTGTTATTAAACTGACAAGAAGCGTGGTAATACCACGATGGCAAGTATTATTATACTGTTTATGTACTTTGGGAGGAGAGTTTTTTTTTATCCTACGGTAGAAAAATGAAGTTGCGAAAAAATATATAGGTGCTGTTTAGAAACTTTGAAAGTTTGAGCAATATAATTAATTTGTTATAGAGAAAGCTAACTGTTGGAAAACAAAATTTTTTTTAGTTTATAATTTTTAAACAGATTTAGGGAATCTACTTAAGAGTTTTTTATACGCTGAAAAAAATAAGAGAAAAATTTAATATAAAAAAGTAATATGAAAGTTTACTACAAATTCTTGAAGGTGGAGGACAGGCTTGAAACGAGATAAAAATTATCATAAATTAAATAAATTTCCTTAATTATTGCAAATTTTTCTATAAAAATTGTAATTTATATTTACCTAGGATTATAGTAATTTTACTCATGTCACCAGTATGTACTCCATTTCAAATAATTTATAATAATTTTTTCTATTTATTTTTATCAGTGTATGTGCATGTGAGTGAGACTTTTCTTCGTTATCACTTCGAAATGACTCCACGATATTGCTGTAATAAATTTTGTACACAAATAAAATTATTCTTTTTTAATATTTTGGATTCTTTTAGGTTCGAAGGCCAATTTTCTAAATGAAAGGCTTATTGCTATGATGTTATTACTCTGTTACGTATCAATGGTATATATCTATGTCTCTATGGTATTATTACTCTGATATTACCCCATTAATTGGTCCACAGTTTTTATACAATTTATGTTCAATTCAATTATTTAACAGGGTGTTAAAAAGTTGAATAAGTTTTTATGCATATGTCTGTATTTGCAAATAATTTGACTGATTTTAGAAAATGTAATAATTAAAATCATCTATTGTTTTTACGAGGAGTAAATATTTTGCGATATTTGTTGTTTTCGTAATATCTATAATGATTAGAAAATATTATAAAAACCAATGTTTTATTATCTCCTAAGCCTTCCTTTTATTTCTATATTTTAACATTTTGTGACAATTTGATTGAATCTAATATAGAATTAAGCAATAAATTTTTATATTTCGTGTCTATGACATTTTCATTTTCGATCTCTATGATAAAGCATAGTGTCGAAACAGCGACAGCTTTTACTTTTTTAGACACAAAATAATGTTTAATAAAAAAAGTGCAGTACTTCAAAGGTATTAAATTTCAGGTATACATACGTTGTTTACCGAACTTATCAAATTACATTTCTGTGCTCGACACAGTAGTAAAAATATTCCTGCAAAAGCACACAAAAAATGTAAAACTAGCATCGAAGCAATCTTCATCACACAAATGAATAAATCAATTAAATCCAAGATCGCGACGGTAGCCGTAGAAGCGATCTCGTCAATCCCTCGCTCGGCTCATCCACGGGAAATTAAATCCGAAAATGTAACATCTGCGAGGACACGGAATGAAATTAGCGCTTTCATTCGTCCAACAATCGGAGGAAGCTCCCCCCCTCCTCCATTATATCAAAATCCCGATCCGCCGGCATCGACAATGGGGCGGGGCTCCCGCCGGCGCGGCCTGACTGATTTATCTCCCGGCGCGGAAATTAATCATAATTCCGCGCGCTCCGTGTTCTCGCGCGCTCAAAAGAGCGGCCCCCGCGGGGGTGGCGCGCGAGAAGAGGCGTCGCCGCTAAGCCGGTGTATTTCGGGGCGATTTGGCAAGCCCGCGCGTCGCATCCGAAATGGCCCCTCGCTCGGCTGTCTTTCTCGCGCGCCGCGCGCTTATCCGTCAGACGCATCGCGACCCGGTATTAATTTCGCCGTCATTATCCCGGGATAATTAGAGCTGCGGCGTCGGGGGGAGGACGAACCCCGCCGCCGCGGTCGCGGGGGTGGCGTCGTCTCCGGGAGACTGGCGCGCATCGATTACGTGCGAACACAAAGAGCGGAGTTCGAGTGGAAAGGGGGATAGGGTGACTTAGAGAAATGTAGGTGAGGCGGGATTAGATTACCTGCTGTTTATTTACCAATGGGGGCTGAACTCGCGTGTTCATTTCGGGTGGAATTATGATTTTGCCGGCGTGGTGGATTGTTGCTTGATGGTATTTAAGAAAACATTTAAATTAAGACATCCGAATGTTTCAAAATTAGCTTGATAAAATTTGTATTTTTTATTTTACTAGAAGTCTAAATGTACTTCTAAAATGTGATTCAAAATTTCGCGCCAAATTTCCGTCACAATTTTTCAGCCAATCAAATTTCAAATCTCCGCGTCAAACTGACCAATCCCAATCAATAGAGGCTTCATTTTTCATCATTCTCTTTTTTAGTAAGAAAATATTTAAATTAAAAGACATCCGAATGTTTCAAAATTAGCTTGATAAAATTTGTATTTTTTATTTTACTAGAAGTCTAAATGCGCGCTTTGCGCGCGGTACTTCTAAAATGATAAAATGTGATTCAAAATTTCGCGCCAAATTTCCGTCACAATACTAATTCACAATTTGTAAGCCAATCAAATTTCAAATTTCCGCGTCATCATTCTCTTTTTTAGTAAGAAAATTTTTAAATTAAAAGACATTCGAATGTTTCAAAATTAGCTTGATAAAATTTGTATTTTTTATTTTATAATTTAACGTTAATTTTTGTTGTATTTATTAAAAGGAAACAATTTTACAGTTCAAATATTATTCCAAATTTATAGTTAGTTTATAAGATGCAGCGTTGCCCTGGTAGTATACTATAATTATTCAGAATTTATTATGCAATTCCACTTAAAAAATTCATTTAGCGGTAAAATAAATGCTTAAATTAATAAATATGATGGAATATGGTGATCAATTCAGCGACATTTTGCTCAATCGTTAATATTATTTTTATTCATTACATTTTTTTAAATTTCGAATTTGAATAAATCACTTCACCACAAACTAATGAATATTAATGCATGATTTAATGTGAGATTCGCTTTATGCCAGACACAGCAGCAATTCATGTCGGAATTGCAATAATTTATTAATAATAAGTATTATTAAAAAGTAATTTTTTATTTCTTTTTTAAATCACGCCAAAAATTTAAATTTAATTCTTTAATTAATTTTACCAAAATAAATTATGTACATCTGCATGAAGAAGATTAAATTAAAAATATTGTTTACCATTGTTCCTTATGAAACGTGAGTCACTTTCTGCTTGAAAAAATGTATTTTACATTTTTTTAATGGAAAACATATTTAATACTAAAATCAATAAAAAAAATCTTTACAATTAGTAGTTAGCAAAATACTGTTTTCGCCAAAATACACGTTTCTAACAAATACGACATATATTTTTATGTAAACGTTATTTTAAAAGTATCAACAAATATTTAAACAAATAAAAAAGTTACGAAGGTAATCAAAAAGTCATAAAGAACATTTTCGCGGAAGTTGTATTGAATTGAGTTTTTAAAATTGCCATCATCAATCATGTCAGAGTTCATACTATTTTTTAATAAGGACGATCTTATAATTTAATACGATCAAAATCAGAACCTATAAGCATTAACCCTCGTCTTTTAAGTCTCAACTAACGAGCCAAATTTCACGGAAGATATTATTTGTAAGATAAGCCCTTGGGAAAATAATTATATAAATTAATTTTAAGTACCTAACGACCAGGGTCATATCCCCTCTCTATTTTCGCGGAAACGAATACCGTAAACTAAAGGGAGTTAGGGAGTAAAGGATTTTTGAGATGCCATTAGAGAGAGAAAGGAAGAGAGAGAGAGAGGGAGGGAGAATCAAGGGAGCATCGCAGTGTACACAGATGCATGTACATACATTAGGGCGTACGTGTACTGCGATGTGTACATGTGCGCGCGGGCGCGCAGCTCAGGGCCAATGCAAGTGCACACCGCCGCTGCGATGCAATTACGGACTCCGCGATTTGCTTTGCGGAACTCTCGTGGGGCACTCAAGGAATTTGCCCGGGCCAATTATGTCGTATCGCTCGGCTCGGCTCCGCGTTATCGCTTTATTACTCGTGATTTCGCGAGAAAGAGCGAGAGGAAGAGATAGGGGCTCTCCACCTCCCCCACCTACGGTGGAGAGAGAGCCTCGCGGAACGGAACTTTGCACATCAATTTCTCCGGCGGTAATCCTTTTTCTTGTCATTTTAATTGCTGCTTAAACCCGCGCGCGAGTCAGCTCGAATTTTCAAATCACCCCGAGCTTCTCCAATTTCAAACTGGAGCCGATTAGGCTCGGCGAACTTGCCCGCTTACCCGCTAATGAATTTCTGGAGATGCGTAATGATCGCTCAGAGGATGATTTTGATGTTTCCTCGAAATTTGCATTGTTATTTCGTAATAATGGACGAGGAAGGTAGCCCATTCAAGTAATCGCATATTAAATTAAATAAATATATATTTATTTATTATCGACGTTTCGGTATTTGTCGCTGTTTTAAGGTCGCTATATCACATTTCAATTACAATTACATACGCAATTGAATTCAACTGAATAAATGTATTGATAAAGTAAGTTTACTTTAAAGTAAATAAGTTTTTACTTTAAAGTCTGGCATAAAGTATGGGATAGTCTCCTATGC
>UXGC01002153.1:0-13569 GCA_900480045.1 Eurytoma adleriae
CAGTTTCACTGATCAATTTACCACCAAAGCTGATCATAAATAAAATCAATACAATCTACTTTATTGATCTCTGCAGAAGGAGTAAAATATGAGTTTACTCCTTCTGCAGAGATCAATTTTACTCCCTCCACAGAGGTCAATAAAGTAGACTTTATGGATGATTAGGGTGAAAACATCATTTATATCATTTTTTAATTGTCGAAAAAGTAATTCCGAAAGATGGTAAACCAAAATTAGTGTATATATTAAAAGTTGAATATAGATAACTAAAGCTCAATAATCTTATTAATTATTATCTTCGTATATAATAAAATGTATTTTTTCATAACACAGTTACTTACAAATCAACTATACACCATGGCTCGCCATTTCATTATTCAATCATCTGGTGGTATTCTGTAAATATAAAATATATAGAGCTTTTAAAATAAATTAAACGATCAAAGTGTATTTTTTGCAACTTACGGCAACATTTTTATCCGCAGTAGTATTCGTATTTTTCTGTTTTTGATTTTCTTGACCTGTACTCTTATCCCGCTTATTTGGTACTATCTGGGCATTCCTTGCTTCTATCCTCTTTCTATTAAGAAAAGCCATACCATGAACTCTCAAATGCTTGTCCACGGACAATTTGTCTTTGAAAACCGCTTTGCAGACATGGCACTGATTGGCAACAGTCGTTTTAGTTTCTTCTTCAAAATCAATGATGTCAGGTGCATACGCAGGATAATTATTCATGTAAGAAGCTGGATCTTCGATGCCGTGGAAAGCTTTTAAATGCATCTGCAAGCTAGGTGAGACGACAAAGTTTTCGCCGCATTCCAAACAAATCAGATTTCTCTTCGCTATTCGATGATTGTTTGCAATGTGCTCTCGTAATTCAACCATGTCGACACATTTTTCGGAGCATTTCTTACACTTAAAATGGCCTTCGCCGTCGATTATTGATTCTAATTGAACGAAAAGTCCAGATTTCCGCTCTACAGTCGAAGAAAGTTTCTCGTTTACTTTTTTTGGACTAATTCGTTTTCTCTTCTTAGAACTTGTGAATGACGTTTCGATAGATTTTCTTTTCTTCTCCGATTTCTTTTCAATTACGTGTTTCAACTCTTTATCAGAAAGCCGGGTTAGCTTAGGTGATAAAGTACACAATTGATAATTATGTGAATGTTTTTTCATAATATGATCATTTATAACTGATTGAGATGTATTAATTATATCGCCGCAAATGTGACATTTAAATTTACAAATTTTCAAGGTGCTAGAGGTATTGCTGTAGAAAGCTATTTTATATTTTTTAACATTTTTTAGTTTTGGTGCTTTTTCAGTTAAAGAAGATAGATTTACAGGGCTCAACCGAGCAGGAGTTTTAATTAAACGCAAAGTAGGCATTTGAACCAATAAATGATCTTTTATTTTTGTTTTACTGCTTCTGTCAGTATTATTTTCTGATGCAGTTGATCTACTTCTCTTTAAGTTTCGTTTACCGATTGATGTCTCACTGTGTTGTGAATCAGAAATTGCTCTTTGTGATTTCATGTCAGTATCCCTGTTTTTAATATCTTTAAATTGCGAATTTTTCAATTCTGATTTACTGCTTCCACTGACATTTGAATGGGATGTGCTAAACCTTTGTTTCTTTAATACGTTTTTACCCTTTCGATCAGTTTCATTAAATTTACTCAATTTCAATTTTTTTGTAGCTTCTTTATCGTTTTCTTGCGATCCATTCAATTCTGCTGCTGACTTGTCGCTCATTTTTCTTTTTGTCTTTTGAAGCTGTTTATTCGACATAGTTAACTTATTTGTTCTACTACGCAATCTCTTTACATCTGTGGTTTTGGTAGGAGAATTTGTCTTTTCAGAACCATTTAATTGACCATTTGAGTTCTTTGATAATGTTATTTTCTCATCGTCTGTTAGCGATACATTTTTTAATTCTAAATTATGATGCTTCAGAGTAGATTCAATTGTTGGCGTTTGCTTTTTCTCATTGTCCGACATTAAATCATTAGAATGCAAATTTCTTGGTTTGCTAGTACATTCATTATTAGAATCCTCATTTAATTTATTAATTCTTGTGAATTTTAATGCTTTATTGAGAATTTGATCGTTTACGTTCAAAGACAAATCTTTTTTCGTCGAGACATTTTCTTCGAGATTTTCTTCAGAATCAACGGAATCATCAAACACTGAAGCATCGCTTTGTAAAGTATCATCGTTAAAATTTTTAAGATTTCTTTCCATATCAAATTTGTTTGTTGTTTTTTCAGAAACTGATATTTGCAATATTTCAGTAATTTTTTCACCTCCTTTAGAAATAGTTTCTGTTATAGGGACCTCAAATACTTTACAGGAATTATTCACATGCCTTAGTGAGTCAATCTCCTTATCTAATTGTAATTCTTTTGATATTAATTTATCAGACTTATTAGTTTCATTTTCCAATTGATTAGCAGAGCTTTCTTCACCGTTCAACGATATATTCGTTTGAGAATGATGCGTTTCAGGATCATCTGTACAAGATTTTTCTGATAAACTATTTTCTATTTCCTTTGCAAATTCCTCCAACTTATCGATAATTGTAGAATTTTCATTGGAAAGTAATTGTTGATAATCTGTAACAGTATTTAAAATATTTTTTTCCACAATTTCATTCTTCTGCAATATTGTATTACTGTGTTTTTCAAAATTCGACTTTTCTGTATCAGTCATCTCTTTTAGATTCATATCCTGGCTCTCGGAATTAATGGATAAATTAGAATTACTTGTTGTAGAACACTGCGTTTCATCATTTAAATGTTGTGAACTGACATTATCTGATATTAATTCAGTTTCTTCAGTTACCTGACATAGATCGTTCTCTGCAACAGTATCTTTTTGAATCGTCAACTGCTCAGCAGGTATTAAATCATTTTCATTTGTTACTTCTTTTTTATGTTTGTTATCTATCACCTTTGTTAGCCTTAAGTCATTATTGCTCTCTGCATTAGTGGATGAATTAGATTGATATGTTGTAGAATCCTGCGTATCAGCATTTAAATTTTGTACATTGAAGTTATCCGATAATAATTCTGTCTCTTCAGTTACCTGGCTTAAATTGTTATCTGCATCAATGTGTTTTTGAATACTTTCTGCCGCTATTACTAAATCATTTTTATTTATTACTTCTTTTTTATGACTCATCTCGGTTAGACTCAAGTCTTCATTTTTTTCTGCATCATCGGACGAATTCGAATCATGTGTTTTGGCATCCTGCGTTTCAATATTTAAATGTTGTGAATTGACATTATCCGATAACAATTCTGTTTCTTCAGAACCCGTATCCTTTTGAATGATGAACTTTTCTGTAGGTATTATGTCATTCTTATTTGTTACTTCTTTTTTATGTTCGCTATCTGACTCTGTTAGCCTCAAGTCCTTATTGTTCTCTTCATCAGTCGATGAATTAGAATCATGTGTTATAGCACCCATTGTTTCAAAATTTACATGTTGCAAATTGACAGTATCCGACATTAGTTCTGTTGCTTCAGTTACCTGACAAAGATCGCTATCTTCAGCAGTATCATTTTCAATCGTGAACTGTTCTGTATTATTTTTATTTGTAACTTCTTTTTCACGTTTGTCAAAGTTATCCAATTCAACAAGATTCATTTCTAATTTTTCGATCGCATTAACAGTTTTTTCTACTTCCACTTGCTCTTGCTCTGCTGGTGCCTCTTTTGCACTCGACGTCATGCTAATATCAAAAGTTTTCTTTGTAAAACATTCAAAACTTTCCACATTTGTCATTTCAGACGTTAATTGTTTACACTGATTATTATCATCTTTCGTTATTTTCTCTGCATTTTCTTCATTGTTCAACGAAAGCGATTTTTTATCTGTTTCAGATACATTTTCATCTAACGGAATAATTACTTTATTGGTTGTTTCGTGTGATTGGATAATATTCGATGGATCAAAGCAATTGTCAGTAATGATATTTGTTTCTTTTTGTTTTTCTGCCATCAGATTAGATTTAGAAACTGTGTCGTTATCCACTCTTTGCTCGATTACATCTAATGTCGTTGGTTTAACATATTCATCACAGTGTAAGACAGAATCAATTTTATTATCTACGTGCGTTAGATCTTCGGTTATTGGATTACTTTTTTCTTTCATTGTATAATTGCCAGTATCAAGCTGACAACTATCGTTAACTGAATCCACTTCTTTTATTCCGACATCGAATGAATCATTTATTTCAGCCTCTAATGAGTTTTCTGTATGATTTTGCTGTGCATTGGCAACTAATTCAATTTCAATTTGTCTTGAATTATCATCTGAATGTAAAAGAGTACCTTTTTCCAATTTTTCCGGTTGCATAATTTTATTTGCTACAGCTTCACTATTTATATTTCTAGATTCAGATTCGTTTGACTCAGTCGGCTCACAATCCATTTGCTTTTCGACTATCAATTGTTCAGCATCTTTAGAAGTAGAATATTTATCATCAGTAAAGGGGAGCACTTCAATTTTATTAATTTTACAGTTTAAAGTTTTATCACTAGACTCATAATTATGATCACTATTAGAAATATCTGATCTTTCTTCTGTATCTAAGGAAACATCCAAATCTGAACAATCTATTAACGGATCATTTAAAACAATGCCTTCCTGTCTTTTTAAATTATTACATTTATCTTCTTCACCAGTTGCATCCACACGATCATTAATGTCATCATCTTTACCTTTTTGAGATTTTAATTGCACTTTTATTAAATCAGCATTAAATTGAACGCCATTTAATTTAGTACTTTCAGCTTCAATACCTTCCACATTTTCAATAACTGAATGTTCTTCGACAGTATCTGTACTTTCTAATACTTGATTTTCTGGATCACTTTTTTTGGAATGCAATGTATGCAATCGGCTGCCTACTACTGGCGAGTAGTCTTTTAAATTTGTTCCCTTGTCTGCACAGATTGAATCACATTCACTTGGCACCGACAAATTTTCACATAAATTTTCCATTTCATTGGATAACTTATCTTTCTCAAGTAACTGGTTGTGACTAACATCAAGAGTAGGGATATTACTAGTTATATTGTTAATTTCAATTTCTGAGGTTTTTTCTGTTGAATTTTCTGAAATTTTGGATTCATCTATTGTAACTTCATTATTGCTGGTATTATTTAGGTTTTTTAATGAATCGGGCTTAGTCTGAGCACAGGAAATTAACATATTCTCATTTGTTTCTACTTCACTGGTAACTTTTATTGCCGAATCTGCATTTTGTGAATTATCTGGCCTATCATTAAAGTGTTCCTTTATTTTTTCCTGCATATTTTCTGCAGTTATCGATGCATTTTCCGATTCTAAATGATCCCCCACATCAGAAGAATTTCTTGCCTCATTTTCTTGACTCAGCTTCTCTATTTCATTTCCCTTTAGGCAATTGCCGTTTTCCGATTTATTTAAAACTTCATCAGTTTCTTTAGGTGCAGAGTCATCCAAAACGCTGTTGTCAAGCTGTTGTTCTTGAAGAACTAAAACACCATTGTCATCAATTTCTGGAGAAATTCCATTTGTATTCTTCAATGCACGGCTTTCAACATTTGTTACACATATTTCCGGTACATAATCTGCATTCTCAGTACTAATTTCGAGTGATTCTTCGGAATGAGTTTTATTCAATTCATTGTTTGAGTTACTAGATATCTCAAGGTCATTTTCGGGTGATTTATTTTCTAAAGATGAATTAATTATTTGCGAATCAGCACAAATATCAGAGTCATCTGTTTGTATTTCTTGTAAAACTTCAAAGTCATTGCTGTCGCCTAGGTCATCGCTAGTTGTGATTACCGAATCAGTAATTTTTAATAATTCTTTGCAATGAAATGATTGGATATGCGCTTTAAACGATTCTTTGGTCTTAAACATGTTTGTGCGATTTGAGCAAAAGGTACAATTATAAAAGACTGTTTCACTTATGCAACTATGACTTTTCATATGAAGTCCGTAACATTCAATAGGTATAGCTTGATCATCTAATTGGCAAATAATGAGATGCAAAGGATCTTCAAAATGTTTAACTTCCGCGTGACCTTTTTTCATGTGGCTAATACAATAGCGTTTATATTCAAAAACCATTCGACAATAACAACAAGCGGCCATCTTAAAGCTGTGCATTACTACGAAATGGTGTACTATTGCTTCCCAATTACAAAAGCCATCGATTTCGCAGATGTTGCAGGAAAAAAATCTTTTTATCATTGGATGAAAACATTCTGTCCATATGTGAGTGTTCAATGTTTCAAAAGATGTAAAAGTCACATCACATTCGGGGCAAATATAAGGGCCTTTAGATTCATGGTGTCGCATATGCGCAATGAATCTTTTTTCGTTTCCCTGATAATTACCGCATTTATAACAAATAAAGTCATAACACAAGCAGTAATTTGAATCACTTACTACGTGAGAAAAACCTATTACATAATCAGCTGGTTTGGTAATTTTCTGACAAGTTGAACATACTTTCCCACTAACTGGATCTAGCATAGGACCAAAATAATCATCTGCTGCGGATAAGCCTGATGAGTCTGAATTAGTAATATTTTCCAGTACATTAATAAACTGTTTATGTCCGTCGATTATTTCATCATTTGTTGAATTAACGTTTTCGCTATATTTTCTACTAACTGTTTTAATGTGACTAATTCGTTGGAATATTCGGGTTCTATTCATATTGGTTAGGTAGGAGAGCATTTTATTTTTAAGCATTAAATTATCGTCAACTACTTGATGTTTTCTATCAGTGGAAACACACAAAAAACTTTTACCCGACTTTTCATTTTTCTTAATAATTAAAGATGTTAGATCAGTTTCTAGAAAGAATCTGTCGAAAAATTGTTTAGTTGACTTTCTTAATGTAGTAACAAATTCATTGAGAGTTTCTTTCATTAATCTTGTTTCATCAGTATCTATCCCATTAGTTTGCGTTACAGAATGATTGGCAGAATGAATATATAAATTCGATTTTGTTTGTAGAGTTAATTCACCTTCATCTCTACAAATTAGCTGTGACTCATCTGATTCATTAACTATAGATTGCGTGCCTGAATGAAAATTAGTAAGATTAATATTTTCAGAAAATCTTTTCACAATTTTTGATTTTAATTTATTTGAATCTACAGTACTGCTTCGATTATGTGTTAATTTCGTTTTATTTTTCAAATCTGATACATTAGGCATAATTTTGATTATTTTTTTAGTTTTATTTTTATTCAAGTTAAGAGATTTAGATTTTTTAATTTGCAGAATTTTTGAATTTGTGAAATCAGAATCTTTTGATGAATTTTTTCGTATAAAGACTATCTTTTTGTTAGCTACTTTATGGGCGATTTGTGGGAAATTTTTAATCAGTGATGTTAGATTTACGGGTTTAGGAGCACGAATTGTAATAACTTGAGAGCTCGATGATGCATCAGCAGACTTGTTGGGTGAAAATTGAGGTGAGTTTAATTTTGAATTCTCACCGTCTCTTACGGAAGAGAAAGGAACTTGTGCAAATTTCTTCACAGAAATTTTTCCTCTAGGTGGTGAACTATTATTTTTATTTTCTAATTGTTCTGTACTATTTTTCTTCGCAGTATTCACTGCATGCTCTTCAGAAATGTCATTATTTTCATCGGTTAGATTACGAATGTTATCACTAGATCCGCAATCTACAAAAGCAATGCCATTTGGATGTTCATTTATTTGCACAATGGGTTCTGAATTTATACATAAATTTTCAGATTCATTTTGGATAGTCTTTTGATTTTCATAAATAGCGTTCAAATGAATATTGTCAATTGGTTTAATATTCGTCGAATTAACTTTGTTATTACAATTTAACAGTTGTTTTATTTGCTGTACTTCAAAAGGATATTTTTTTATAATATTTGCTACCGGATTATCTCCCTTTGCCATTCGCCACCATTTGTTAATTTTATTTTTCTGTAACCAATCTGCTATATGAATGTTTGATAGAAACATAAAATCCATTAATGCTTCACTAATCATTCTTAAGTGAGGGAAATATTCTTTTCCAATTCCACTTGGAAATGGCAATAGCATTACATGGTGAATGTAAATTTCCTCGCAATTATGCATTTGCATATGCTCCAGTAATTGACACGGATTAAAAAATATTTTAACAATACCTGGATCTTCATTCTTTTTTAATCCTCTTATTTTCAGTGCCTTATACTTTTGTATTTGTAATTTTATGCATTTGCTGCAATTAATACTTTTACCAGATTTATGATCACATTCTTGAAAACAATTGGTACACCAATATCCTAAAATCCAACTACCTCGCGAAGTATGTTCTTCCAAGCTACTGCAATGGTGAAAACTGCAAAAAAAAAACATAATTGAACTTGTTAATGTTAAAATAGACACCTCAACATTATACTAGATTGAAATTAATCATTTATTAATGAATTACTTTATTGTTTACATGTATTCAAGGAACCAGTTCCTAATCGAGTTATTATATAAGTTCTAATGTCAATTAAAATTTTAAGGCAAAATAACATAAAAAGAGTTAGAGTAAAAATTGGATGCACGTAACAGAGACTGTTGTTCCGTTAAAGAAATAACGATATAGAGACTCAAAATGTAAAATTTATTTAATGACAGTCTGAAAGCCAGGGGTATTCAGAATTAAATCAAAGCTAGTTATAGAGATTTGGATTTTAAAAAGATCGAAATCAGGGATCGTCAGTCTAAAATACTTTAAAGCCGAAAAATCATAGTAGATTTATCATCAAAAATCATAGTATATTTATTAGTTTTAACTCGCGGCCACAAATTCACGGGAAAAAATTTGGAAATGAATTATAATCCCAAACCTGTGGGATTATAAAAGTTCAAATTATTCTTGAACTAATTAAATTCTTAAACTGATTTTTAGCGACTCGAATAACGTAATAAAAATATTAAAAATCAGCTTAGTAGCCTCTCAACTGCAGTACTTCAAGCTTGGACCTCTCAAACTTCCAACCTCGAAGTACGGCGCGGCCAACGTCAGACTATACAAGTTCAGTACACTTTTGAACTATAGCGATACAAACATCGGACTGCGTTCGGCGATTTTTTGTAATCCTGCAGTTCAAAGTAGGTTTGTACTTTTATGGTACCTATTTGGTTGCCATTTAGATGAAATTTAATGTTAAATTAATCTAATGTACTTAAAATATATTGTTTCAGAAAATGTTGAAGTTATAAAGTTCAAAATTTTTTTCCATCAAAGGTCTAGTAGAATGGAGGGGATGACGCAGTAGTGATCTGATTGAATGAGCTGTCATGCACTATGAAAACCAATTGAACCATGTTTATCACATTACGCTAGGCCTATAAAAACGTCAGGAATAGTGATAACGAAAACAAGAGCTCATCAATGGAGTCATTCTTTTCATCATAATATTTAGTCGCCTGAGTGAAAGACAATTTTAGGTTCAGGGGAGAATCTACCTTGTGATCACTAAAACAACGTCTGAGTTATCGTCGTTATTTATCTAATGCAGGATGTTGGAGCTGGGTCATTTGGATTTTGATACAACGAGCGCGTTAAGCGAAGGATGTAACCAGGCGGCCATCACCGATTGAGAAAAGATATTGGAGGCTTGACTTATTATGGATGCACTACGGTAACGCAAGTGTCGTTTACTGTAATGCGAAAACAAATAATAATCAAAGCTCATCATGAGTGCAGGCAGAAGAATAATAACCCTGCTAACACAGAACGTTATAAAAACGTTATAAAAACGTTATAAAAACGTTTTCAAAAACACCAAAACACGTCTTTTATCAATGTGTAAAATAACGTTTTTTAAACGTATTTTAAACGTTATTTTGTCCGCGAAATTTTTTCCAAAAAATTGTCCAGAAGACGTAATATACGTTATAATAACGTTATAATAAGGTTAAAAAAGACGTTGTTGTAACGTTATAATAACGTTAAAAAGGCGTTATAATGTTATAATAACGTCAAAAAGACGTTGTTATAACGTTTTACAATATTTATTTATTTATTTGTTTATTTATTTATTTATTTATTATAAATTCAATGCGCTAAAGGGTTTTGAGCAAATATAAATCAATTTGAACCTTAATATTTGCATAGAAATTTGATCTGAAAATTCAGTCAGTTGCTCTATATCTATTGTCGTTTCTGAGATATTTAATAACAAATAAATAATTAAAGAAATACATAAATAAATATTGTAAAACGTTATAACAACATCTTTTTAACGTTATTATAACGTTACACCAACGTCTTTTTTAAAGTTATTATAACGTTATTATAAAGTATATTACGTCTTCTGGACAATTTTTTGGAAAAAATTTCGCGGCCAAAATAACGTTTAAAGCACGTTTAAAAAACGTTATTTTACACGTGCTTTGGTGTTTTTGGAAACATTTTTATAACGATTTTATAATGTTCTGTGTTAGCAGGGCCCGATAAGCACACTTTGAAAACAAAAGAATTCATAAAGAATTCTTGAATCTCCGCAATAAATACTTATAGTATTCAAAAAATATTCAGTGTTCATAAAAAGTATTCATAAAAGTATTCATAAAGTATTCATAAAGTATTCTTTATAAACAAAAAACAAAAAAAGAAGTTTATTTTAAAAAGTATAAAAAAGTATATATTAAAAGTATATTTTATACTACATTTTTTTATTTTATGAAATAAAATGAAAAAAGAAATATTTCTAGAGTAACTTTTTTCAATTTTATTTATTTATTTTTTTTTTAATTATAAATATGAATGCTTTGTGAACTCCAAACAGGCGGACATTCGTTATAACTTAAAGCTGTCATTAAAATTTCTATTAGAAATCTCATTGGAAAAAAGTTGAAAAAAAAAAAAAAAAAACATTCATTATGAATTCATTAAGATTTTTGAATGCTGATCGGGGGATTACTTCCACCAGGGAATGTACAAGTTGGGGATCAAACTGGTTCAAGTGACATGATACTGTGGATTTTTACACACACATGCAGACGCATACACACACGCACAAACACACACCTAACAACATTTTCCAAAAATAGCATAAATCAACTAAAATATGTTCAAAACAAACTTCCATTGTGTTATCTCAAAACCTTTTTTCATCACAAAGAAGGAAATAGTACTTGAAGATTCTTTACAGTAGCTTAAAATGATTTAAGCAGCATCATGTTAATAAATTTTACCGAAAATTTACCTTACAAAATATGCCTAGATGTTCAAGCAATATCCTTGGAAATAGGATTATATAAAATAAATCTGTATTGTGTACTGATATTTCCTTCTACTTTCTATTAGAATTATTAAGACTTCAGTATTTTAAACTTTCAAAACTAGTCTTAAAGTGATTTTCAATAAAAACCTCTTTTTTCACTTATTGAAAAAATTCAAATATGCACTGTGCTTATTTAAAAAGCTGTTTTTAATTTACAAGTCAGTCTAGTCTAATATAATGGTCATAAAATTATAGATATAATTTTACTTGATCAATAGCAGGTTCTGGATATCAGAATACTTTAAGACTAATTTTTGACTGATCTCATTCAAAAAATCATTTTTAGTCAGGTTTTAATAAATAATAAAAAGCTTTATATTTAAAAAGATTTTAATAAAGAAAACGTACCTTAACAAATGAGTGAAAAATAACTTTACTTGGAGAAACTGGTGGACTTTTTTTTAAATGAATTTTAGGAACTTGTAACAAATTAGTGGACACCGCAGTAAGAAAGCCTCTTCTTGGATATCTTGTTTTTGGACTTAATTGAGTATCTTCATATTTTGATTTACTTATTACTGCTATAATATTTTCTTTAGAACATTGTTTCAATAATATGTGCTTCAGTCTTCTTTCTTGTGCTTTACTGTCATTATTACAAATTCTATACCATGATTTTGAAACCAAACTTATAGAACAAAGGTCTTGTGGACTTAAATAACTTAAAATTTTTGAAACTATTCTTGGATGATTAGTTTTTTCTCCAAGAAGTTTAAAAATATCTATTCTTTCCTTACCATAGTAATCAGGAGTTGCTCTTTGCCTTCGAAAACTTGCAAGAATTGCTCTTTTACTAAAATCTAGTTTTTTAGCTGTCTTTATATTAGAAATAGAATAATTTTCAGAAATTGCTAAATTACTAAATCTTTTACTATTTTCTGCATTTTGTAAAAGACTAGATTTATAATTAATTGGAGAAACACTTATATTATATAATGGACTCTTTTTACTTGATTCGATAAAACAAGGTGTACTTTGCGGTAAAACCAGTTTTATATCTGTACTGTTAAGAGTATCTTTGAAATCAAAAGGGCTTAGATATACAGTGGAATGCGGAGAACATAAAACACCTTGAAAACTCTTATATGTATTTGTAGAAAAATAAGATACATTTTGGTGACTACTTCTTAATTCTACTTTAGTTAATTTTTGCGTAGGATGACCATTTGTTGAAAAATCATTAAGGCAGTTTTTCAAACTCTTTTTTGAATATCTTGGTAAAAAATGTTCATTAAAGGAACATACACTTTCCGAACATTTTAATTTACTAGTAGATCTAGCTAAGTAAGGTCTATTTCTATATTTATTCACATTTTTTGTTGAATTTTGACATTTGCATTGGCAAATTGACAAATTTGTATTGGAATTGCTAAATGATAAGTAACCACTATCCTCATTCTGGAGCGAATTTTTCAATTTAAAGTCATGATCAGAATCTCTGTAAGATATTTCGCTAAATGTTTGATCTTCAATCCTATGTTGTTGTTGCATAATTAAACAAGATCCTATTTAAATTTTAAAAAGTAAAATAATTGAGAAAATAATTCTGTTGTAAGTCAATTTTCTTCCTTTATTTTCAATTTTTGTTAGCATGATTAGTAATCCATTGCTACAGAAATTACTGTATAATGTGCAATAAAAAAATGCAATAAAGCAATACGATATTTATCAAGTGACTACAAGAACCAAAATTTCCAATAAACAGTTTTCAATTCAATTAAAAATAAATTGAAATAACCCAAACATTACTTCAAGGCGCGCGAGAAAATCGCGCACGCGGGAATGTATAACACACTGGAAAACACTAACGGTTAAATCCTCTCATATCTCTCTCTATATATATATATATATAGGGCGATGCAAAACCTTTAAGGGTCGGACACAGCTATTTGATACAAGATACAGGATACGAGATACAATATACAAGATACGAGATGCATATGTTCTGATGTACTTAAAAGGTTAAAGTATCAATAAATAATTAATTTAGATATTTTCTATATAATTTTTATAAATATAATTTTCTTTAAATCTTTAAATTGTAATGTTTTATTTATTTTATTTATAATTACTTAAATTTATTTACTACTTAATACAAGAAATTAAGGTTAGATTTTTATCTATTTTGTAACATTAAACGCTTGTATCTTGTATGGCCCCGTTACAGACTAAAAAATACAAGGAACAGATACAGTTACAGTGACAGATACAACGAAAAATACATTGCGTCTATATCTATATATAT
>UXGC01002155.1:0-13567 GCA_900480045.1 Eurytoma adleriae
AGGTGGTTTGTTTCACTATTCGGTACTAGAAAACAATTCCTAAAGTTTCGTCCAAATCCGTGACCCGGAGGTGTGACGGATTTGACATTCACCTGGTAAGTAATTTCATACTGCTTGTATTTGTTATTTACACCACCATTATTAATTACATGTACACAATAATGTGATGTATATAAGAAAAGTAAGCAGTATGAAGTCACTGGTCCAGTTTAGTAGCGAAGTCTCCGTACAAGAAAGAAAGGTCTATGGAGTCAAACTACAGGTATCGAACTTTATATTTAGGCTCAATTAAACACCATGTAAAGTTTTGAAGAGATTGATATTTCGGAGATGTCGCATGTCCTCTCTTGGTGTGATCAAAATCAATCAAAGTTTGAATAACGAACAAAGTTGCAGATATTTGGCATGGCACTGCTTCGCTCAAAGTCGCCATCGGACCCTGGGATTGTGAGTACTTTCTGACGAACGTAAAAGGAAGCTTGTGTGAAAATTTCAGACAAATCTGTGACCCGGAGGTGAGAGCCTCTCTTAGTAAATCAAATTATGATTATTACGTTTCTAATGCAACAGCGTCGATATTTTGTTTTCTAACAGTTACTTTAATTGTATAAAAATCAAATTAATCAAAAGTTACCCTTGTAAAAAATTCATTTTTGAATTATAAATTGATATCAACGAAATATAAAAATATGCTAAGACTTTATTTAACGGAATGCAAATCCAATCTCAAGAAATTCCCTACACGACTTCTTCCTCATCTACAGTCGTATTGATTACATTTCCTCTGTACATGTAGGTGAAAGTAAAATATAAGCAGCTTCTCTTTAATAAAAGTTTAAAATTCATGAATTTAAAATTATTTTTTAATTTTTAATAACTTTATAAAATTACAATAAAGTTGTGCTACAAACAACTTTATAATGAGCAGCAAACTTTGCAGAATTTAAATATTCATTATTTTTATTTAATTAAGCGTGCAGGTTGCCTATTTCATATTATTTAATGTTAAATTAATTTATAATTTCGTAAAATGAATCGAAATAATTGTTGGTGCTTTTTTCTAAAAGTACACATGTAATTTATCAAGGGTAAGAAAATTTAAAAACATCATTTCACAAGACTGCGGTACAAGTTGGAATTTACACACATGGAATCCCTTTAAATTTTAATGAAATTGCTGCAGCATGAAATTCGGGTTTTTACGGAATCGATCGTAAAATTTGTAAAGGTTCGTATGCACGTACTTCTTTAACGAAATAGAAATACTTTAAAAACGCCCTCGCACTACCTTTTTCGGTCCTTTTTTTAGAGAAGTACATAGCATATAATTTTCTTTAAATCCCTTTCATACTTTTTTATACTTTTAAATGTAACTTTTCAGAATAAACAATGTATATTTCGAAATTTTAATTAATTTTAGTTTTTATTCTTCGAGTAAATAGTAACTTTAAAATATATTTATTAAATTATGTTAGTGAAAAGTTTTTTTTCCCTAAAAAAATTAAAATCTGTTTAGTAACATTTCAGTTATAATCGCATAAATAGCCGAGCACTGATAGCTTTTTTCAGCGCCTAGCCATTTAGGTCCAGGTTTTAGGTTAAAGGAGACATATATAAGGCAGCGGATCTGTTAGTGAGATGGCGGTAAATTTATTAGCTAATATTACGTTTTAATGAGATCTGATCGCGATTTAATTTAATTTAGTTCATATTAAGTTAAACACACGAAGTAAATAACTCGAGTGTTCAATGAGTAAGACGAAGAAGAAGAAAAGAAGAAGACAAAGAAGGAGATGAAGAAGAAGAAAAGAAGAAGACCGAGAAGGAGATGAAGAAGAAAAGAAGAAGACGGAGAAAGAGATGAAGAACAATTAAAAGAGATGCAAGTAAACCAAGGCAAAAAGAAGAAAAAGCAAAAGAAGTGGAAGTAGACGAAGGAAAAAAAGAATAAGAAAAAGATGTTGATGGAGAAGGGAAGCAGTAGGAGCTAGATGAGAAGAAGAAAAGAAGAAGGCGATGAAGAAGAAGATGAAGTACAAGAAGGAGATATAGAAGAAGGAGGAGGGAAAGAGAAAAAAAGGAGAGAAAAAAGATGTCAATGATGGAGACAGAGTAGTCGGTAGATGAGAAGAAGAAGCAAAAGCAGATGGGGAAGAAGTAGGCGACGAAGAAGAAAAAGAATTATAAGGAAGTCGGTAAGAAAATCAGAAGAAAGTAGAGAAGGAGGAAGGTGTCCAAGCGGTAGTCTAAAAGATAAAGGTTGGAAAAAAGGAAAAGTATAGGAAGGAAATAATATTACGCGTTTTAATGCGATCTGATCGCGATTTAATTTAATTTAGTTCATATTGAGTCAAACACACGAAGTAAATAACCCGAATGTTCAATGAATTTTCAATATTTATTCAAACAATCAAATCGTTGTGAGATCTGGTACATAATAAAGGTATACTGGTAAAGAATAAAGCATTGACTGCTCCTACGAATTATAATTATTCTTTAATAATTTATTTTTAGATTACTGGCAGATGGTAGTGATTTTTGTTTTAAGAATCATAACGATTTATTAAATTTTAGAGATTCGATTTGTTGATTATTATTGATTAAGAGATTACAAATTGACATCAAAGTCATTTATTTAAAAGTGGTTTGTGATATCACGGAATGAATAACGCCACGAACAATCGTCCATCGGAAAAAGAGTACCACAAACTCGGCGAAAGTTTTGCAATCGAAGTAGACCCACCGAAACGGCGTTCCGGAATTCATCAAGCAAAGTCTGACCATATCCGGGAGTTATCTACTTACTTATGTAAGGATACCCCGCAATAAAATTTTATCGAGGAATTCTCGCTTCTCCTCGCGACGAAGAAATTCCCTTCCGCTTCATTGCAAAGCCACCAAAAAAAAAAAAATGTAAATCACCCGCGAATTCCTTGATCCTACCTACATTTCTCATGAGTCACGCCATTCTTGTCTCGCCTCACGTAAAAACCCCCCGGTACTTACGCTAAAAAGAAGCAACTCACGTTCCTCATCCCGAAACGCACACCTACGTAATCTACCCTTCGAAAAATCTTCGAAGATCATCCCTTTCATTATCTCACAATTGAGCTGCACTGACACGCCGTGGCCGAACTTTCACTCTCGGCGGGTGCGCACACCTGTTACTCGGCGAGGGGGTGAATTACGCTTGAAAAGAAAAAGACAGGGGATCGGAGGACGCGCATCGCGGGGGCCAACCCACCTGCATGCTTCCGCGGTCTCGGGACGCATGTTTCGCACGAACATTCGGTTTGATCCGCTTTTTATCCGCTCGTCGGTGTGGGGAACAGGGGGTGAGCGCGCGGGCGGCGCGCGCGCTTACGGGGGGCCGAGCCGCGATCAACTGCCGCCGCACCGCCGCCGAGGGATATACCCGATGAACGGCGCGCGCGCGCGCTCGCCTAGGCCCCCTCTACCGCCGCCGAGCGCGCGCCCCGAGAGGGAGAGACCTTTTGCAATACGTACTTTTTTGTAAGTCGCGCACTTTTTTTCCAGGGCAGGGGTGCAATCACGGATTTTTGGTACACCGAAAATATTGCTTGCACTGAGCAATTGATCGCTAGAAGGGGTACTAGTAAGAAGGTTGTAGTTAGGTTTACCCAAAAGTGGTGGTTATATCAAGTTTTTTCAAGTAGATAAACTAATTAATCTATAGTAATGTTATGTAATCAATAAAGATGGATATGATGAGTTCTATAGTTACTTACAGAATGAAGAGATGAAGATAATGAAGAGATGAAACTAATGAAGGTATGAAGTTAATGAAGGTATGAAGTTAATGAAGAGATTGATCTAATGAAGAGATGAAGCTAATGAAGAGATGAAGCTAATGACGAGATGAAGCTAATGAAGAGATGAAGCTAATGAAGAGATGGAAACTATAATATTTCCGTAACTATTTCACAGCGTTAGACCTTAAAATTACTTTTTTTACATTTTTGTTAACAATCATATTGAAATAACTGTACTCTGCACCGAAATTGAAAGAACACCATGTGTGTACTCTTAAAGTGAAGTGTTCCTTGAATTTTGGTACGCAGTATCTTTTAAACCAATTTTTATTGATAGTTTTAATCAGTAAAATTAGTTGTTGTTACTAATCAATTGATTACAGAAACCAAAAATCAATAATTGTTTCAACCCCCTAAAATTGGTTGCGGCATTCAGTATTGCTTTTTCGTAGAGGAAGTGTTTCTTACTGAAGTAGTTGAAATTGGTTATAGAAACTAAACTTTGAATACATATTGCTACTAATTATTTAATCATTAACCCAAGCAATAAATTTGTAACCACAAGAATTACTAATTACTTAAATTTTACCAATTATACTTCTTAGACCAATCACTCACACTTACTTGTATCTTTGTAAGCTACTTTAATACTTACGATATTTCGCGTATTTCCAGCTCAGGGTTGAAGAAGAGAAGGTGAGTGCATTATCTTTGGATCGCAAGTTTGGTTGAAACTTTGGAAAATGATTAACCTTTCATGTTACTTTTTGAAGTCCAAAGTGAATGCTTTTATTTTCTAAAAAGTTTTTCTGCTTTGAAATCATTTCTAAAGCAAACTTACGGTGAAAACGCCAGGAGCAGACATGGAATAATTTATTTTCTAACAAGTTTTTCTGCTTTGAAGCCATTTCTAGAGCATTGGAAAATTGAGGATGGATATTTTAAGTCGTGCTTCTTTTTTTCTGAAAGAGGTGCATCATGGATTTTTAGTATTTCTTACGTGAAATTAAAAGAGAAGGTGAACAGATGTCCCTTATTTTTGTATAATAGGCTTTGGTTAAAACTTCAGGATACAATTAATTAATTTTTATTTTATTTTACTAATTCAACGAAAATAAATTCCTTTTTTATTTTAAATTGAATACAATGATAATCAATTTTTTGACTTTCAAATCATTTTGAATACAGTGACGCTGACTTTACTGGTTATAATAATTATTAGAAAGATTCGTTTCCAAAATTTTCAATTTCATCGACGACCCAAGCGTAAAACACTTCTGACTAGAAATGTTGTTTACGAGAAGAGTTACGAGCAGATTCAATCCCTGCGATCGTAACCAGACAACATAACCAGTCATGCATGTTACAACTAGCGGTGTAGTTCCGATCCTGATTCGCAAAAGCCGGATCTAAATTATCAATAACCGGATTTGACCTTTTGCCTTGTTTGTCAAATTTAAGAAAAATGAAAGTAACAGGTTATGATAAATTTAAGGCGAAAAGGTCAGGACTAGCCATGGAATATTTAAGCGCCAATTTCGTGAATCTTGACCGAAACTGTACTACGGGCGTGGAAGATTTAACTTACACTCGATACCTGATCAGGTCTATTGTTTTTTATTCCTTAATGTGAGACTAGTTTTAGCTTATATTTTTATATTACTGCTATAATATTCCTTGTACTATATTTTACTTATTTTTCAGGATTTACTAGTTTATAAGAAATTGAGTGTGATAAAATTGGAGTTAATGCCTTCTTTATAAATTTTTGTAAATATTCCATCAATTATTTTATCACATTTAGTTGAGTTGAATAAATTGAATTGTCCCTAAGCCCCCTTCTACCTGCACACAGTCAATATTACCTATTATCCGGGGATCTTTATTTGCGGTCCCTTCAAAGAACACCTACCCTCGTTATTTATCTTGCAAGACAATCCCACCGCTTCAGTCGAGGAAAATGTAGGCTAAGTAAGTATCTGCGGACGTAAAATTAGAAAGCCTTCAATGAAGCAAAGGATAAAGGAATACGAGATGAAATAAAAGGAGCGAAGAAAAATTAAGTCTGGAAAGATCAAACAATAGACGATGAAGAATGTACGACTTGACCCGACACCCCAGCAATATACCCCTTATCTATCAATTAATCAATCCCCATTCATTACCCCGCCGTCCCGCTTTACCAAGGGTAAATAAAGCGGCGATCGAACGAACTGCGCGTCATAACCGTAGGACAGAATAAAGAAGGGAGAAGATCGAAACATGTCTCGAGCGAAAGAAATAGCGAATTCCCCTCTCATTCGAGTCCCTCCTGTGGTATATCCAGTATCGACGCACTGGCATAAAATATTTTTTTTATACCTAGACACACCACAGAGTCCTGGTTCCTTTTCTTGTCCAGAATCGCGCTCCACGTTCATAACGTTCACTAAGCAGAACCAATTTTCTACTTAAATGAATCATTAACTAATAATTACAAAGAATATCTTCCATGAAAAATTTATTCAAAACTCACGGTATTCTTAAAAATTTTGCAAAAATCAAACCATATCCTTAAATAAAAGAAGAAGGAGGAAGAAAAAAGGAGAAAAAGAAGGTGTTGAACAAGAAGAAGTAAAAGCAGGAGATGTAGCGAAAGAAAAAGAAGCAGTGAAGAAAAATAATAAGAAGACGATGATGAAGAAATAGGGAAGAAAAAAGCGTCGATAAGAAGAAACGGTAGAAGAAGGGGAACATGGAGATGGAAGATAACGTGAAGAGTAGGTGAGAAACAAATGAAAAAGAAGAAGATGAAGAAGAAGATAAAGTAGAAGAAGTTGCAGAAGAAAGAAGAAGAGGGAAGACATCGAAGAAGGATAAGAAAAAGAAGAATATGAGGAAATTTGAAGTAACTGGAGGGGGAAGAGAGAGGAAAAGGCTGAACCCAGGGAGAAGAAGAAGAAAGAAAAGGAGTTGCAGTAGGTGAAGAATAAAAAGAAAAAGAAGGAGGAAGAGGAACAGGAAGTGAAGAAGGTGAAGCTTAAGAGAAAGAAGACGAGGAAAAGTAGCAGAAGGTGGTGAAGTCGCTGAAGAAGTATAAGGTCCTCCTCCTGGAGAGGAGAATAAGAATAAAAAGAAGATAAAGAAGTCGAAACATGGTAAAAAGAAGAAAAAGATGACGCATAGAAAAAATAAGAGGTAAAAAATAACATGGAGGGGGATGCAAAATAGAAGAAAAGGAAGATGTCGAAGAAGGAGCAGGGGTAGACGAGAAGAAGAAGTAGATGGAGAAAAGGAAGAAGTAGATGGGGAAGTAGAAAAACGAGAAGTATAAGAAAGTCGGTAAGAAAGTCAATAGCAGAGGAGAAAGAAGGGGAAGAAATCGAAAAATGAGTTAAAGAATATAAAGAAGGTGAAGAGCAAAAGAAGTGGAAGTAGATGAAGTTCATAAAGCACAATAAGAAAACGAAAATAAAGACGAAGTAGAAGAAGGAGGGGGAAGAGAAAAAAGGAGAAAAAGATGTCAATGACGGAAAAGGAGAAGCAGTAGTCGGTAGACGACATGAAGAAGATGAACAATAGTAGACGAAGAAGACGGAGAAGGAGAGGGAGAAGAAGTGGAAGTAGTCTAAGGCAAAAAAGAAGAATAAGAAAAAGATGTCAACGGAGAAGAAGAAGCAGTATGAGATAGATGAGAAGAAGAAAAGCAAAAGACGAAGAAGAAGAAAAGAAAAAGAGGAAGAAGGTGATGAAGAAAAGAAGAAGAGGGTGAAGAAGAAGAAGAAGCAGGTGGGGAAGAAGAAAAAGAAAAAGTATAAAAAAGTCGGTATGAAAATCAGCAGCACAGGAGAAAAGGAAAGAAGTTCAAAAATGAGTCAAGAATATGAAGAAGCAGAAGAAGCAAAAGAAGTGGAAGTAGACGAATGAGATGAAGTAGGAGAAATGAAGAAGACCAAGGGAATGAAGAAGAAGCAAAAGAGATGGAAGTAGACCAAGGAAAAAAAGAAGAAAAAGATGTCGATGGACAAGGGGAAGCAGTGGGATGTAGATGCAAAGAAGAAAATAAGAATACAAAGGAGATGAAAAGAAGAAGGGGAAGAAGGAGAAGAAGCAGGTGGGGAAGAAGAAAAGGGAGAAATATAAAAAAAGTCGGTAAGAAAATCAGCAGCAGAGGGGGAAGGGAAAGAAGTCCAAAAATGAGTCAAGAATATGAAGAAGATGAAGGAGAAGAAGCAAAAGAATTGGAAGTAGACGAAGATAAAGATGAAGTAGAGGAAGAGGATAAAGAAGAAGGAGGGAAAGATAAAAAAAGAGGAAAAAAGATGTCAATGATGTAGACGGAGAAGCAGTAGTCGGTAGATGAGATGATGAAGAAGACGAAGAAGAAGATGAAGAAGAAAAAGCAGATGAGGAAGAAGTAGGCGTTGAAAAAGAAGATGAAGAAGAAGCAGATGAGGAAGAAGTAGGCGTGGAAGAAGAAAAAGAAGTCTAAGGAAGTTTGTAAGAAAATCGAGAGAAAGTAGAGAAGGAGGAAGGAGTCCAAACGGTGGTCTAAAAGATGAATGTCGGAAAAAAGGAAAAGTGTAAGAAGGAGAATCCGAGGAACTGAGAATAAGGAAAAGAAGAAAAAGACGGAGACGAAATGAAAAGAATGAGAAGAGGAAGAAGAAGAATATGAGAAAAGGAGATCAAGATAGAGGGGAGAAATAAATTTAAATTATTAGATTTACTGTAACTAGTATCGGTGGGAATATTTTTCTGTATATTATGTTTATCTTAACCTTGTTATACTAACGTACTGTTTATGAAGAAGGGCTCTTTCATCGTGGAGATGCGCGGAGACGCGATAATCCGACTCGGCGGCTCAACATTACAAGCCTCGCGTAGGAAGCCATCGACCGTTGTCGAGGTCGACTCGATGGAGCCGTTTTCCAGCTTGGATGGCTAGGGGTTTCGGGGTTTGTTTTTCACTTGTACGATGGGTTACCAGGGTGCCGGATGTTTACCGAGATGATAATTTTTGGTTGTAGGGAAATGTCAGGGATAAATTGATTGTTATCTTACTCTTGGGGGATGGGAACAGTATTCAGGCAGTGGGACAATTCTGTGATTTGTGTTACTAAAAAGATTTCATTAATACCCAAATACGATTTTTGTTTGATGATAATATGAAGCGTTTTTTTATGATTTGCATAATACATAAATTCGTTATATTTTCTTGTTGTGCATCACATGCAAAATTGTAAAGGAACCTTACGTTATTTAAAATTATTTTTTTAGTATGGAATAAAATCTATAAAAATGTTCCACGCAACATTTATCTGATATATGACTGTAAAACCCAAAGACCCTTTTCATTCTCTGAAAATATAAACGATGTCTATTACACGCAAATCCTAAACACAAAGTTTTACCTTTAAAGCGAAATAAGAAATAAAAAATAAAAAATCAAAATATTTTCTTTTGAAAATTAAAAGAATGACTTTGATAGATGGACTTTTATAAAAAAAAAAAGGTTTATATCCAATGTTTGCAAAACAAAAGATAAAATCCAACATCCATTGACCTGATCCTGCAACATAAAACAATAAAGGAGCAGCAACAGTAAACGATCGCAGCCAATGTAGCAGCAAAATCGAGACTCGTCGCGATAAAACGTATTTGTTTAAAAGTAAGATGAGAAATGATGCTTGGGCGACGTTGAGTACAAAAGAAAAACCACACGAGTAAAAGAGAAGCAGAAATATCTCGAGGATATCCAAGGATGCAGGAAGGCATGTACTGCGGTAGAAGAATTTTATATATTATTGTGAAATATTAGAGTAAGAAAACAAAATTGTACGTAAAAAGATATAACATTTCTTTCAATGAAATATTTTGAACATTTGAATGGTAGTTTGGAATATAGATTTTTTCCCCTATAATTTTAAAGCTGCCCTAACTTGCAGAATTAACATAAAATACTCATTGTAACATTTTACGAGGTCCATTTTAAACGTCTATATCCATTAAGATAAATAATTCCGCATTTTTATGAATTAATAAAATACATTTTCAATTTATCCCATGCTGCAGCAATATCTATAAAAGCGGTAATTTTATAGTGCACTTCCTGAACTTTTCGATTTCATAAAACGTTTGAAATTAATAATAAAACTTTTTAAACTTTATCTAACTCCATTTAAATATTTTAAATAGTTTAATTCTTGATTTTAAGTAAATCCTACTTAATAAAACGCAAAATGTGAGGACAAGTAAAATTAAACATTACATTTCACATTTCAAATTGAACATTACATTGCACCACTCCGTAACTTTTCATCCACTCGCTAAAAGAATATAGGTCGACGATTTCAAAAAGTATGAAGTGGAAATTTTCGTTCCTTTACATCCATCACTCAAACTTTACGAGTCTCTAATACGCAATCGTCATCATCTTTTAAATCCTTCAGAAAAATATCCACCTTGACTAAATTAACACAACGTAACCCAAGAACCACAAGGTACAAAGCAACGAAATGCAGCTTTTGTTCGAAAGCCTTCGCGCGGAAAATTTAGACGCACCGAAGGTCAAAAGCACGCGCTTAATGCGCGAAATTGCGTTGGCCAGAAAGTGAGTGCGACCTCCTGCTACTCTTAAAATTTGCCTCGTGTGCCGCGCACTTCGGTCGTGTCGGATAATGTCGTCGGTCTTAACTGATCAAAATTGCAACGGTCCATCCCTCGATGTTCGTCGCTGACCGACAGCTACGGCAATGTTAATGTTCGTACGGTGACACTCTACTTGAGCGAGATGCGCATTTACAGCGGCGTGTCGTAAAGCACCAACCGCATTTTGGTCGCAATTGATGGTCACGTTGAGGTGACTGTGGATACCTTCGCGCGGGGTTGGAAGAATTATAAATCGGCAGGTTCGTCCGTTTTGCGGTGAAACATTGCGAGTAATGTGGGTAGTATTTTCAGTGGTTGGTGTGGTTTGGTAACTTTTTAGAATATATTGCGAAGAGTAAACATTGCTTTGTATACGCAATGTCCCAAAAAGAGCCAACCCCTTCGATAAATCCGAAGGATAAAAGAAGGTGATCATAAAAATTGTAGGATTTCATAAATCAAATTCAAATAACCTTCAATGTTATTTGAAGGTTATCTTTGTATTCTTTTTTAACAGGAATCTTTTTTTACACATAGTAATTTTATAAACAGTTAACAGTAATCAAGAGTGGCCTTTTCTGGACACCGAGGTATCCAGAGGTCAAATATAAAACAAAGGCGATAGTAATACCACGAGAGATATTGCAGAGTCCACTTGGTAGTAAATGTACCAGGTAGTATTATGCGCTATGTCTAGACCCTAGTTAGTTTTAATTAAACAAGAACAAAGCTACTAAATTACATCGCGTATACTAGTATTACAACAATAAATCTATTAGTAGTATTAATGAAGACTATCGAAGTATGCGCCAAATATTAATTACACCTTCAAAACCATGTTTTCTTTGAATCTACATATAACTCCTTAGGTGGTAATTAGTGCATAATTTTCTAAGCATTTTGATTATGTACTTTTTTCTTTGACATTTTGGTTTTAATTTGATGAATTTCGTAGTGCGGAATAAAGTATGAAAAAGATAGTATCACTGTTATAGAGTTTCTCACATTCCACTTGTACTAATTACGTTAGCTGTTAAGAACTAAAAGTTAGTCAGTCTAATTTAAAATCTACATGAAGATGAGAATTCTAATGAAATAATTCTAGTTAGCAAATTCATGTTCAAATTTAAACATTTTCAAGAATAAATTGAAACATGGTTTATTAATTTCTATTTCGATAATTATCTTTCAAAAAAGATAAGTGTATACACAACTACGATAATCGATTTCACTAAATCTCTTCCAAATACCATAAAAATAAAACAATTAAAAAGTAATCAAATAATCTCCTTAAAACCCATTAACTACCCTTCAAGTTAGTCTTCGCGCCCACCCGCAATCATCATTAGGCATCACGAATCGAGTATCCAGCCCGTACGTCTGAACCACATTCGGAGAAGGAGGAGGAAAGCACCCTTCGACATGAAGAAAGCAGCGAAAAAGACGTCGAGTGCCGGTGGGGGGGAAGGGTGGTCCGAGGGCGCGACGCCGGCGCGAGAACAAGCCCGCGGGTCAAGGTCGCGCGGCGGCGGCCTCGTCCCGCCGGCCCTGAGCGGCAGCACCGGGCGAGCAGCTCCCCGACACACGGAACCCCTCACGGACGCCCGAGATTCCCCCCGCACCTGCGGGCAATCGATGCCCCCCGCCACCCCCTCCATCCCGCCTTCCGCTCACCTGATGCTCGCGAGTACAGCCCGATAACCGCGGCGTCTGACGCCTCCAGTTGCACCCCTTTAGATCCGTTTATTCAGGGAGAGGGTTAAAAGGGGTGATTTTGGAAGAGTTATTTTTATGCAGAGGGTGGAGTAAGTTATAAATGGAGGATAATAAGTTAGATAGCATCGATATTGTTCGATAGGGGGTTGGAAAAATTAGGGGTACAAGGGGTACAAATATTTTTCTCTTTCGGGAACGCAAACAATTAATTTAAAAAACATAAATAAGGACTGTAGATGCGCCTCCAGTTGCACTCGTTTAGATTCATTTGTTTAGGGAAAGGGTGAAAAGGGGTGATTTCGGAAGAGTTATTTTTATGCAGAGGGTGGAGTAAGTTATAAATGGAGGATAATAAGTTAGATTGCGTCGATGTTGTTCGATAGGGAGTTAGGAAAAATTAGGGGGTACAAAAAATATTTTTCTCTTTCGGGAACGCAAACAATTAATTTAAAAAACATAAATAAGGACTGTAGATACTGTCTATGTATCCCACTGAAAAGGGTCGTTCAAGAATTGGGAGAATATAATTTTTCGAATGTTTGTCCAACATCAATAACTCGAGTAACCCCTTATATAGACGTTTTACAGTAATTTGTACTAAAATTGAAAGTAGCTATTTTATGAATACAACTTTACTAGGAAGCTAAAGAAACATTTTCTTTGGCAACTGTTATTATAGGTTAAAAATATACTCTTCCATAGAGTTCAAAGTCTTTAAGTTTACATTACTCTAGTTTTCCGGAAATGAGTTTTGGTTTGAAAAGTTTTTCAAAAGGATATATTGTGTTTTTAAAAAGTAAATTAAGGAAAATGTACTTTTTGAAATGTAGAAATCCATAGGGAAGATTTAAGTTTTTCAAAGTTTTTAAAAGTTACTTGACCTTACAGTGCAAGTTTCGAGGTAGCACGTGCACTCTAGTGACAAAAATATAGTAATTTAAAATTCTTCAACAAATTCTTGTATCCGATGATCCCTTCGCCAGACGATAACCTGTTATCCAATTTAAGTTGTTCAAACTGTTATTAACCCCATTTATAGAAATAACAAATAAAAAAACTATATCTATTAGACTAATGATGATTAAATGATTAATTTATATTCACTTTATAAGAAATGAGATAACATCAGCTTTCCCAGCATCTAGATCAAAAATTGAAAAACTTCCCGGACCTCTTTGATGTTACGTAAGCATTCGGTGTCCGACCCCTCTATTTATTTCTCTCCCTTTCCTTGAGACGGACGAACGGCGCTTTTCCAGCGGCTGGGAAAATTATGGGCCGGGTCTTGTAAAATATGAAGGCGCGCCGGAAGCATCGGACTCTGTTTACGTAGACACCGAATAATCAAGTTTCCTCCCCGTTCGTTCCTCGGCTCTTTACTCTTGCGGTTTACCCTGCGGAAGAAGTTTCTCCTCGCATAAACCGCAGTAATAATCGCTGGGGAGGAG
>UXGC01002156.1:0-13561 GCA_900480045.1 Eurytoma adleriae
GTTCTTGTGGAGTTTCGATCAAATACAAACATAAATATTCTTATTATTAATTTATTTTTGTCGATGAACAATTGATACCTAATTATGTCCATAACACGTCCTCTTTTGGGCCCTACGCGCGTCGAGTTTCATAGCTTAGCGCGCGTCCTCCTGTCCGGACTGAGGGGCCTTTCCCTGTCCTAATTTAAAAGGGAAGGCTAACTGATGGGTTTTTCCGAGGGTAATTACGTCGCGCCTTGCTTACCGAAAATAATTAAAAGGAAAGAAAAAATTGAAGTACTGGGGCCTTTTCGCGCGCGATTACTGCCTCTTCTGCTTACCAGATGCGGAACAAGCTATTTAGTTTCTTATCCATAACAAGCAGAGGTATCGTCAAATAATGAAATTCGAAATTTTAGAGAAAAATAATTTTAGGAACCTATTGAACAAAAACCGTTGAGTGCTAGGCTGTAATATTTTGGCTTTCTTCATATTTTGGCATAAGAAAATGGATGCTCAACATTTCAAAAAATATGTGATGACCCAATCAAGAGAGACTCTCCTTCTTAGATCTTTAGTATATTTTTAAGAACTATGTATGCCTTTGTTAATGATTTGTACGAAGACAAAATTTTTTAGTTAAGTCATACTTTAATAATGTCCAAATTTCTTTTGAAGCAAGCATTGAATAGCAGTACACTACTTCTCGAGCAGGAGCCTCTTTAAGGTAAATGCGTTTGGCTTTGAGAGGGAGAATGTAATAGACTTCGAATTTCCGGTATAAGGAAGATTTCGAGGTTGGAAGCAGGAGGCTGGGCCTTGATTTAGTACCTTCGATCCCTTGGAGATGACTTTATTACTCCTGCTCTTCCTTGTTAAGTGTTTTATAGCTTGTCGGTATAGGGATGATAAAACGGTAGAAAGATAATTCGATCTTTTTTTCATTCTTTTTCCGATAAGTTAAAAATGAAACAAAGTCTTTTCTCTTTATTTGATACATTAATTAATACTATAAAATCTTCAAATTCAACATTCAAAAACCGCTTAATTAACAGTCGCTTTTACAATCAAATTTTAATCAATGCAAAATCAGTACAATATAATCTTGTTAAAAGTAATTATTAATTTAATAATCGATTTTATCAAATCAGCTGTAATCAATAGAAGTAATCAGTAATGCAATATTCGAACCTTCTTGACCCGAAGTTTCAACATTTTTAGTCAGCTGATCTGGAATAATTTCGACTCGCGGAATAATTGATTTATTTGACTTGTAAGATGGAGCTAACAATAATTTGAGAGCAGTTAGAGTTTCACGAAGTTGGTTTTAAATAAAAAATAGTAAACTAATTTTTGTGTTGCTGATTGTTATTCAAATTTCTATTGAATGCACCGTACGATTGCGTCTATTACATGGCGTATTTTACTGGTTTAGATTGATTTACGTTGAGGTACCCTTGGAACTAGATGTATCAGAGAATATTACTTGATGTATTTACCCTCAGGTGAACTCTATGCTACATCTAGGTAGTGGATATGGCGATTCACCAATTATCTGATTATATAAGAACATCACATATCTATCGTAGTAGATATTCATTGCAAGTTATTTCTAGAGGTACATTGAAAATATCGATACCCCTGAAAATATTTTCCTATATTTATGTTTTCATTCGTATTAAAAAAATGAAATATTTATAGCAGTGCCATTATGTTAATTCAATTTAACATTACAATTCAATCATACATTTTAATTTTAATTTCAATTACTGTAATAATTTTGGCAGATAATTATACTCCCTCCAATATAATTACTTCAAGGATGCATAATATAAATTCTATATTTACTTCCACTGACGTCTGCCAGAAACAGCAATTCCTCATTCTTACCGATTACTTAAATAAGACTCGCAGACTGCATTTCAGAAATTCCCACCTTCTTACAACAAGGTCGCATTAAAAGTCCCCATCCTCCACCCCTAATTCCGACGCGCCGCAAACGCGTCCACCTTATGCTGTGCAATTTGCATCCAGCTCTCTTAAATTCCCCTAATAAGAAAGTCATGATGCAGCGACGTCATTATACACTCGCGTTTCTCGAGGCACTGCTGCGTGCGCGTCACCGTCGCGTCGGGCGCAAAAGAAACAAGAAAACACAGTGAAGCCACGAGGGGCAAACGAGGGTTGGAGAGTAGGCGGCGCGAGAAAGGAGCTCAAAGTCGCGCGAAAGTGCAGCAATTACTATGCTGATTTATCGCTGAAGGGCGAATCGCGTGTCGCCGCGGCGGCTCTCTTGAGTACACACGCGCGCGGCCGCCCCGGAAAGGCGAAGCCCGTACGCGCGAAATGCATCCCCTCAAGGTTGCGCCACCGGCACCGGCTCGGCCCGAGTAGTCCGGCGAGCCTCGATTTACCAGCGCCCCGAGCTTGGTCACTTCAAAGAAGCTTCTCATACACAGCGTTGCTCTGTGCATGCTTTTACGTCGTTTTTTATATTTATTTTTGTTTATATCAAGAGGTGGTTACGGTTTTTTTAAATTTTATGGGCAAAATTATCAATTAATAGTATGTTTTTAGTTAAGGGAGTTTATTAATTTATTTAACCAGACTTACTTTTTGTGGTGATTTTATAGAGGTATACATAGGTAGCATTTAAAGTGCCTTTCTGTTATTGCATGTATTACTTCGAAATTTAAGTCTATTATCTTTTTACTTATAATGAAACTTCATTTCACTTTAATGTTTTACACCTTTAGATTTTATTAGAAAAAATTAGTTTTTGAGCCCTACTTTACAGCACTCTCTCCTGCAGCGAGAACATCAAAAAAGAAAATATTAATTATAAATATGGTAGAATTTAATTGTTTAGTGCTAAATGCAGTACATGTGCACATGTATTAATAACAAAATATGATTTACAGAACGTAATTCAAGTCTTAAAGGTATAATAAGAAATTACAATGATTTTATACAATGATATAGTTGCAAAGTGATTTAAAATCGTTATTTTAACTTGGAAATTCCACTTTGTATGGCTAATTCATAATTTCGCATGTAAAACACTCGTTTAATTTGTCGTGCAGAAAAAAGAAATAACATAAACGTCTAAATCCTTTCCTATATTTTATGCACCGCATATTTTTCGAACCAGATTGCATCTTTGTCACGTTATTACTCACTACTTTTTTTAATCCACATGTTAATGTCTACTTATTTGCCGACACAACAATCAAACGGTACAGTACACATTAATTATGTAAGCTTCAATTAAGCGTTAAATGAAAAAATAGGATATTTGTACAAGAAATGAAGTAAAATAATGATTAAAAACAGTAGAAAAAAAAATTTGAGTAATTGAAGTAAACAATAGGTAACTATTCATCACTAACTGTTGGTATACATTTTTTTAGTTATTAGATTTTGCATTTAATATAACAAAATTATAATAGTAATAATTAGCTGAATTTTACTTAGCTGAGATGGTTCGAATTGGTGCAAACTATTTTCAATCAGTATGACCTTATTCTAATTAATAACTGATTAGATATGTTCAAATTGGAACAAACTGCTGCTGGGATTGATACGAAATAATACAGACTGGTTAGTATTAGTAGGAAGTTGTACATGGTATCAGTTGGTTCATACTGATATAAGTTGGAACATACTAGTTTCAACTGATTCATACTGATGCATATTGATGTGAAGTGGTACGTACCATAAATGTACTGGTTTAAATTGGCTCACACTGATATGAACCGGCGCATAATGTTATGAGCTAGTATGTACCATGAATATCAGGCTATGAAGGGATTCATACATTGGTATTGAGTGGTTCACACGTTGTTATGGAGTGGTTCATACGTTGGTATGGAGTGGGTCATACGTTGGTTTGGAGTGGTTCATACATTGGTATGGGGTGGTTTATACGTGCTATAGGGTGGTTCGTACACTGGTATGAAACGGTACATACTGGTATGGGTTAGAATGTTCCATGAATATATGGGAATGAAGGGGTTCATATCTTGGTATGGTGTGGTTCATATGTTGATATGGAGTAGTTCATACGTTAGTATGGAGTGGTTCATACGTTAGTATGGAGTGGTTCATACGTTAGTATGGAGTGGTTCATACGTTGGTATGGGCTTGTTCGTACACTGGTAAGTGGCTCATCTACTGGTAAGTGACGCATACACTGGTAACTGGCTCACACTGGTATGAACCAGTGCATAGTGTTATGAGCTAGTATGTACCATGAATGTCAGGCTATGAAGGGGTTCATGCATTGTTATGGAGTGATTCATACATTGGTATTGAGTGGTTCATACGTTGTTATGGAGTGGTTCACACGTTGGTATGGAGTGGTTCATACGTTGGTATGGGGTGGTTCATACACTGCTAAGTGGCTCATACGCTACTATGAACCTATGCATACTGGTACGAGTTAAATTAAGTTTTTCGAACTGAAGAAAAGCGTTTCTAACTATGGAAATAAACCAGTGTGTCTGCAGGTAACTTCAAATTCCACATGTTTCATGAGTTTTAGATGAAAACTAATGAAACACGTGGAATTTGAAGTTACCTGCAAACACAATGGTTTATTTAATATCGAATGTCAACAGTTGCCTCGATTTATGTTTTTTCACTGGTCAAGAAATCGCAATAAATTTGAATCCTCGGTTTATTTATCTCGGAAGGACAGGAAAAATCAGCGCTATTCGGTGATCCAATCGCGAAGCCCGACTGAAATCGGGGCCGATAAGGCGTGCGCGAGGCGGTTGACAGGCGGATGCGGGGCGGGGAAAAGTCCGAGCGGCGACCGTGCGCCGATCGATCAGCCCGGCCGCGTCGTGTCCCAGTGGCACGGAGCGCGGAGGATCGCGTGCGTCCCGCCGGCTCACGCACATTCCCGCTGATGCTCGTCCGCTCTTAATTGGTGGGTGGCGGGCGCGCGCGCGTGATCCGTTAATGAGTCGCGATGCGAGAAGCCGCTGAAAAGTAGGGGCAGTACCGGTTGATAGCCGGATTGATTTGAATAAAAAATTTTACGGGTTATCAGATAGCATGACCTCCGAGCTTTTTACGACTTCACGAAATTTAAGTTGAGATTTTTGTGGCGAGCTTTTAGTGCATTTGTTTTCAGGAATTTCAGGGGAAATGTACATTAGTGCTTTAAGGATTGTATGGAAGGAAAATTAATTTTATTTTTCAAAAAAAAGTTTCTTAAAAATTAATAGTTTTTAACACAAAATAATGACATAAAACGATCCGAAAATTTCAAATAAATCTAAAACTTAAGTTTTCGCTTTTTGGTCTGTGCTGTGGGTAACTAAAAATATTGTGCTGCTGTACTAAAATTATCAATTTTTAGGTTGCGTAAACTGGCTACTTTCGTGGTTTTCGTGTAGTAACTGACCACAGTTATATCGGAAGAACATTGAAGCTAGGCATTCGCAGTTTTTAATATAGTGTTTTAGAAGCAGTATTTAAGAAAAATCTGAATGCACTGAGGGAAAAAGTATTTTTGAAAACGACTTTTTTGATTCTATAAAAATTATTGGTCGTTAAAAGGAATACGTCTATGTATTGTTCTATTTCTCAAATTGAGCGTGCCAATTTATCTAATACAAGCTAATTTACTTACTTAGGCTACATAATACTCAAGCCTTAAAAAGCCTCAATCGAAATGCTTAAATTTACATCGAATTTTTTCACGTTACGTAAAACTTAAGTAAGTGGAGGCTTTAGTCGGTTTTTATAATCTCGTTAGTTATAAATTTCTCTAATAATGGCTGCTCGATGCCATTATTAGAGCCTATAAAACATGTTCTTCTATGGTCCCTATTTTTCTAAGCACATTCTCAGCATGAATTATTCAGTGAGTAAACTTGATGGATAATCGCTTATGCGAATAGCTTCAGCATATTATCCCGTAACATTTGTATTGAAAATGGTGTTAACGATTCTTACACAATTATTTATTCTACAATCAAGATATAAAAATTGTAAATTAAAACATTAATTTTGTTAATTAATCTTACTTTGCTAAATTCCTACTATACATTTATTTATAAAAATAATATTTAATTTCCAAGTTTAAAATTTATCTAAACTGTTACAAACCACGCTTTACGTTTCTCCACAAATTTTCCTCTCCAAAACCCACGCTCTCACTTAATATCCTCCCCTAAAAATAGTAAAAAAAAAAGTTGCACGCCGTATACAAAGAAACGATAAAAATCACCTCTCTTTCAGAAGAAAAAAAAAAGAAAGGAAAAAATCGACATCGCATCATCAAAGACACACGTGCAGAAGCGTCGCTCTCCTTACAGCACGAGCCGCGCGCATAGTAGTATCAAGCAAAGGCAAATTCTCGCTCGCAGCTCACCCCCCGCCCCCGTAGTCTCCCATCCGGCCCGTCCCTTTCCGCTCGTTCCCTCTCCATTGTCTGGCCGCCCCTTTGTCTTCGCAGCCGCGTGCGCGCGATACACGATGATCGCGCGACTTGACATATATTTTGTACTAAAGGGCGCGGACTATTTTTGGGCCAGCAGCGTCCGCCCGCAAACGAGCCGTCGAGTGTACGCCTGGTAAAAACGAGGAAAACGTGCATCTCTCTCTCTCTCTTTCTTTCGTACTCTATCCCTATCCGTCTATTTCCCTCTCTCACACTCACACGCGCGCGCACACACACACATACACACACACACACACACACTCTCTCTCCCTCTCTCTCTTTCTCTCTCTATGACTATCTATCTCAACATACCTTGGTCTCCTCTCTTTTGAAAAGAAGGGGAGGAAACGGTGATTTGCAGTTTCGCGAGCCGGAAAGATTGCCACTTCGATTTCTGAAGCTCGCGCGCGGGAATTTCGATCCGCGTCGGGTGACGTGCACCAGCGGTTTCGAATACTTACGTCGGTCTAGTTTCTCTGCCGCGGGAATCGGCCGTGATCGGATTAACGGCGGGGATTTAAGGTTCGACGAGGGTTAAATAAAAGTTCGGCGAATTGGCCTGTTGAATCGCTAATGAAGATGAGCAATGTTTTGCGGATCTCCGAGTAGTGTGTATAAAAGTTTTTTAAGAGTTAGTACTTTTCTTAATACATTTGTGTGTTTTAGTTAATCAGGGTTTGATTATTAGGTTTTTTTAAAGTATACTGCCTTTTTATTTTAAATTAAATGATATTTACTCCTTTAAAAAAATATTTAATTACCTACACATTCTTTTTATATCAGGTCAGTACTTCTGAATTTATATTCAAAACGTATTAGACTAAATGACAGGTTATGTTGTGTTTTAATTTTTGAGGTTAGAAACTAAATCAACATTTATTAAAAAAATTATTTAATATATAAATTTAGAGCATAATAAGAGAATTTGAAAACTTCATATTTAATTCGTTTCTCTATTTAAAATCAAAATTGAACTAAAAAATACAATTCATGTCAAAATGTTTTGAATTTTGCCGCCATCCAACCAGATGTTTATAACCATTATCCAATCAAATCTCTTTTTCCGAGAAATCTGCCATCGGTTTTGTAAGAGAGGAAAACGCAAAAGCATAAGTGAAATCCAAAAAATATTAAACCAACAAACAATAAACTTGTTCAAAAACGGACATTTACGCAAGCAAAGCATACTTTACGACCTTTCATTTTTAATCAGTTTAACCGTAATTGGTCGCCCAGGGTGAAATTCACCCCAACAAATTTTAGAGCTCCTCGTAGAGTCCCTTAATCGTTGAAATGAGCCTTAGGGATGCCATCTACTATTAGTCCGTCGTACTCCCTGTACTGTTGAGTGGTTGGCGTGGCCAGGGAGCCATCAGTGTGAGTCCAACGTGCATTGGAAACAGACCCTCCAAAGTCTTCACGCTTCAAAATATAATTGTTTCAGAAATGGATTTACAGAAACTTCTTCACTTACAATTAGTATCAATGCTATACAAAATATAATTTTTTTTTTTTAACAAAAACATGAAATTTACCCACTCTAACTGATATATTTGATTCTATTGAAGTATCACCAATTAGGATTGAAAATAGAAACAAATTGTGAAACAAAACAACTACTAAACGTAGTTTAAAAAAAAGAAGGAAAATAAGACTTTAAAGACCTCAAAAGACTCAGTTATCCTTTAGAAATAAGAAAAAAGAACTAAAAAAAATTAAATGAAAGAACTACCTGAAATTTTTGATTACGAAAAAAAATTAATTCTCGAAAGAAACCTTTTTTTATGAATCACAATAACTGGAGTAAAAATGAATGAAACGATTTCAATTTTTACAACCTGATAGTGTGTTCTGTATAAACTATTTTCCAAAAAATGCATCAACAAAACCAAAACCTGACTTCTTTCTTGATATCGTAAAAAAAAACAATAATAAACTTTAACAAAACAGACATTTACGCAAGTAAAACGCGCTTTCGGTGCTAAAAAACACATCTCAGCAGTTAACGCGTACGTTCATCTCCATTAAAAGAAAAACAGCCAGCAGCGCGGAATTCCGAGCGCGCGATTCGCGTTAAAAAAACAGCCGCCCCGTCCCTCACAAAGGGAAGACGAGCGCAAATGCAGCGCGACCGGGGCGACGGCGCGCGAGGGCCAAAGCGCTGGTGAGAGCCATTGGCCGAGCATACACGGACCCTCTCCACTGCGCCAAAAAAAAGAGACGGAGTGCGAGAATATTTCGGTGGGCGGGGAGGAATTCGCGGGGGTGGGAGCGAAAGCCGCTTGAGCCTTTCCAGGTAAAAAGCTCATCCCCTCCTCCCCTTTCCCCTTCTTTTTTTTATCGCCAGCGAGGTATTGTGCGAGTTCTCCTTTCCTTTTTTTCGTCACTCCGACTTCTTCTTTTTTTTTTGGGGGAGGGGCGAGAAACGAGTTTCTCCGGTGTGCTTACGCTCTCGCTCGTTTGTACGCCGAGCAGAAGTTACGCGCGCGAAATTTTCCACTGTTTTCGCACTCGCCTCCGCTTGGAGCGAGTTTCCACCGGGTTAGGGGAGTTGCGAGTCGCGTTCACTTTGGTACGTTTGAGCGTAACGCGTTTTCTTTTTTGATTTTCTTTATTTGGTGCACATTTTACTTTTACTGTTAGTTTTGTCGCTGGCTAGTTTATCAAGTTTTCTAAAATAACTTTTTGTAGGTAGAGAAGGTACTAACTCTTTATTATCTGTAACTCAGTTGTTGGAGAAGAATAGCACGTTAGCATCTTCTCGAACTAAATTCGAGTAAGTACCTTCTCCAATCGATTTTGAGATAGCACCTTCTCCGACTGCATTCGGGTTAGCACCATCTTCAACCGAATTCAAGTTAACACTGACTCGAACCGAATTTAAGTTATCCCTTTTACCAATTAGATTCGAGATAGCACCCTTGTCCAATCGAATTTTAGTAAGCACCTTCTCCCATCGAATTTGAGTTTTGTGTTTAGTGTCTTCTTCGACAGCATTCGAGTTAGCATCATCTTCAACCGACTTCAAGTTATCTGTTACTTTCTCCAAACGAATTTAAGTTAACTTTTTCATCAACTAAATTCGAGTTAATACTTTCACCAACTATATTCAAGTCAGCACCTTCTCCCATCGAATGTGAGTTGTTGGTTTAGTGTCTTCTTCGACAGCATTCGAGTTAGCATCATCTTCAACCGAATTCAAGTTATTTGTTACTTTCTCCAAACTAATTTAAGTTAACTTTTTCATCAATTAAATTCGAGTTAATACTTTCACCAACTATATTCGAGTTAGCACCTTCTTCCATCGAATTTAAGTTTAGTGTCTTCGATAGCATTCGACTTAGTATCATCTTCAACCGAATTCAAGTTAATACTTTTGAACCGAATTTAAGTTATCCCCTTCACTAATGAAATTATGATAACACCTTCTACAAACAAATTTGAGCGAGCACCTTCTTCAATCGAATTTGAGTTAGCACCTTCTCCGACTGCATTCGAGTTAGCACCATCTTCAACCGACTTCAAGTTATCTGTTACTTTCTCCAACCGAATTTAAGTTAACCCTTTCACCAACTAAATTCGAGTTAACACTTTCAACAACTACGTTGGAGTTAGCACCTTCTCCAATTGAATTTCAGTTAACACTTTCTTAAACCGAATTTAAGTTATCCCCTTCACCAACGAAATTGAGATAGCACCTTCTGCAAACAAATTTTGAGTTAGCATCATCTTCGACTAGCTAGTATCTTTTGCAACTAAATTCAAAATCGAAGGTCAAAGTTTTTGAACGCATTTCTCTGATTAAGTCATGAATGAAGAAACGTTCTTAAACTAAGAAGAAAATCAACTTTTTCTACCTTGACTTTGAAGGTTAAAAGGTCAAATAGTCAAAACCATATTTTTCATCAATTCTACATTGATTTTGATAAAATAAAGATCAACGATCAACAATTAGTTTAAAGAAGAATAAGTATCAGTTCTTTCTATTAGTTTAGATACATAATGTTATAAATTGTTTTTTTAGGCAGTGAAATTATCGAATTGAGAAGAAGGCAAAAATATCTTAATTTAGAAGCATTATAAAACACTGGCAACGGAAGTAGAAATCTCCATTCTTTTCGCTATCGATCCCACGGAAAGTTCAAAAGAGCCATTGGCGATCGGAAGAAGCGTGCCGTAACTTTACCGCCTCTGCCGTCATTTACGTCTTCATCCCGCGGTTTTCTCGGTTTTTCGCCCCCGGGCTAGGGACTCCCACCCTTCATTCGGCTTTTCGCGCGCGCGATATCAGCTACGATTTTTGGGAAGCGTCCAGCCGGCGCATTCGGCGGAAGATTAATTTTCCGCCATTCATTTTTTTTACGAGTCGAACGTTTCAGCTTTAATTGAAATCTCCCCCGATTGATTTAACGGGCCGCGAGCGCGGTGGACTAATTGTCCCGCGGCACGCGATTCGCATAATACGACGAGAGCGGGCCTGTGACGCGTTATTTTCGTCGATAAAAGCCGAGCGTAAGGTCAGTTTTTATTGCCCTTTTTTCTTATTGGTCATTTGGGAATAATAAAGTTTTTATCGGAAGAAATTTGAATCTCTTGGGTTAATTTTAGAGTGAACACGGAAATGATGTCTGGGTGGTAAACAAGTGCAGTGGATTTTTATTGACATTCTTTCGCGTACTTAGCGAGCCACGTGGCAGTTTTAAAAATGGCACGGGTTGTTTTATTTTTTAGATAATTACTACTTAGAGCTACAGAATCGATCATAAAGTCAAGGTCTCGGTCGATGCATTTATCCGCAACTTGAAATTATCACTATTTTTGTGTGGCTGTTAAGTGATTATTATGCATCATCTTATTATGCAAGCGGTGATCAAAGCTACTTATGAATAGACGTAGAAATAGAAATACTGCTAAAGCCTTGGTTGAATCTTATTTCCAAGCAACTTGAATTTAAAATAAGAAAATTTTATACTTATTATGCAAAGTTATAACCTTAAATTAGTTATGACGTTTGACATTATATTATATCCAAGGGCACATACATGCTCGCCAGCAATAACCCAGAAAAATAAAAAAAATCATTTTATGCACATACAACTGTAAAGAATAGTTTCTCACAAAACAAATATACAAATAGTTATGAATGGAATTACTTAACAAAATATCGTGAGGTTATTGGACCAATTTGTAATGAATTACGCGTATCTCTAAGGTAAATGTTTATAATTATAGTACTTATACGATTCCAGTAGAAAGTATTTTATATTATTATTAATTTTTTTTGTAGATTTAAAGACGACGACAAAAATCATAGACACGTGTTAATATATCATTGATTGGGCTCAGATGGGCTATGATTGACCCCCCTAAATTTTCCCCCTATCTGACAATGAGTACAGAAAACTTTTTAAAAGGAACTGAAATTAAAGTAAGATGTAGAGAAAAAATAATAAGTCAAATGATCACTTAGAACCAATAACAATTATTTCTTCACCGACGTTTCAGGACGTAAATTATGCCATCTAATGAATCTTTTAGTTAGAGTGAAATAACTTCAGACAAATCTAGTTACATCGATTATTAATTATGAAAACTCTGTTAGCTGGTAATTATGAAGTAAGATATACTTTATATGGTTTCGAATTTACCGGAAAAATTTGTTGTTTTTTAAATAATAAAGAAAAGTTTAATGTGGGTGTAGTAAATCTCTTACCATAAGTTTCACATTCCCCTAAGGGGCTCCCACATACCGGCATTACAGTTTTTCGTTTCATTTAATAAATTTTGAGTCTAATAACTTATTTTGATCAGATGCACATTCTTTAGTCTTTAAAAAATGTGTCTCTGTATTTACAATCAAGAGATTTAAAAAATAGAATTAACAACATGAAAAACTGCAATTGTCGGTAACATAATCGTGTATAAGGTGGAGAAGTAATGGTATCCCCGTAAGCATTGATATTTGAGACTTTCAATGATCATTTATCCAAAAAGTATTCGCCGAAGCTAATCCAGCAATTTTCGGAGTAATAAAAAAATCCCGCCGACGATCACGTCAGTAAAGTCGCCACCGCAGCAGTAACCACTTCGATTGTAGTGCACGGACGCCGGGCGCCGAGTAGTTGGCTTAAATTTTCAAAGCCGCATCCGACTCGCGCACCGGCGGTGCTCGAAGACAGGCCGTATTGTCCCGGTGCATTTGTTTCCCGCGCGCGCGCTGGCACATAAAATACACGGGGAACAAGAGAGCGCATACATATGAAAAGAGACGTAGGGGGTGCAGGGTGGGTGGGGGGGGGCGGAATCGCCTTATACCTTCTAAAAATAGCCGCACCCCGGCGGTGCATTGAAGAAGTGCGGAGGGAGCGAGACAACGGGACGAAGGAGGTAACGGGGTTACTACGGTTTGCCAGCGCCGGAGCGACCACCCCCACCTCCCCTTTCTCCCTTCTCCTTGAGTTTTTCCTCCTCCGGCCTCTCGCCTCCTCCCCCTCCGTGCCGTCGCGACACACGAGCCTCGGCGGGCCGTTGCGCTTCCGTCCTTTGAGGATCGGTGGGAATCCCGCGTTTCTCGGGGACTCGAGCACTCGTACCATCGTCGGCGAGGTTGATATAGTCGACGTTTGGGACCAGGCGCGGGACACACGAGGAGACATCGGTCGAGGGTTTGGGAAACGACTTGCTGAACGCGATTTATTTGCTTTCAAATATGCCCTCTTTTTTATTCATCTAAGAGAGGGAGCGGTATTTTTATTATGCACACGGAGAAAAAATTCTACTAAAATTAGCAATAGTTTTTTTGTTAATTTTTTCTTTATTGTTTATGGTGATATGTACGGTTAGGGGAAAGGTTCTTTCAATTGATGAAAGTTGATGATTTTTATTACAATTTACTTTTTCGCTGCACTGAGAAAAAACTCCAGTAAAGACTACCAGTGTGAGGAAGGTTATGAAAGCTTTGTTTATGTGAAGTAACGCCAGCCGCGAAGGCAAGTAGTAAATATCCGACTTTTCATTTACTGTAACTCGCCGCATGTACAGTGGCGCCATCAGTAAAGATTACTTTACATTGGCAAGTAATAGCTGCTTGCCTGCTCAAGTAACCGTAGCTTAACCTGCAGCTGCTTG
>UXGC01002157.1:0-13557 GCA_900480045.1 Eurytoma adleriae
CTCTATTGATTGTGATTGGTCAGTTTGACGCGGAGATTTGAAATTTGATTGGCTTACAAATTGTGACGTATTGTGACAGAAAATTGGCGCGAAATTTTGAATCACATTTTGTCATTTTATACGTACCGCGCTCAAAGCGCGCGTTTAAACTTCTAGGTAGTAATAAATATGCAAAATACATACGTGACGTATAGGAAAGTTACAACCCACAATATGATATATGCTCAAAATGTACTCGATTATTTAAATATGTAAACAAACTAGCATGGCTATATATAAAACTAAAGGTGGGAGGCAATTAAGTTTCTCATGCGTGACGTCTCTTGCGTGACACCGTGTCGACGTGACTGTTCCATTTCGCGCGTAATATCGCATCTATTCTCGTTTCTCGTCTATTGTAGAAACCCTCAAGCATACATACTATGTAGGATTCTTCACCACAGTCACGCAGTGACGCAGTCCAGAACAGCAGAATATAGAACTATAATTATATCATCATTATTCCCAAGGATTTCCTCTCCAATTGCAAGCTGTTCAGCTTAGATTAGATGTTAATCTAATCTTTGGTATCCCTTTATTTCACAAACTCGCCCTTGTTCTTATTCCCGTCTCTCCTATCTTTTCTGCAGATCACTATTATTTTTTGGCCCCTTTTCTCCTCCTCGGCAGGTCTCCCAGCTTGAGGGGGTGAAAAAGGGGCCCTTTTTCTGTTTCAGCGCCATCTCTCTGGATTTTGTATTCTCCCGCCTTAAATACAGTTTCCTACATTGTTACGTTGATGACCGTACGCTTCGGTACCAACCTATACATAAATAGAATAGAACTATTGTAGAAAGGTTCTTGCATGCCGTACGATTACACTTGTGGATATGTATGTATATAATGTATTTTGATTTGTGGGAATTGTTGCCTGAGGGTTGCTGTTTTCCGCTGCTTTTTAAGTTCATCATTTTTGTTTATAATTTTAAAACTTTAACATATTACGATATTGATCTAAAATACAATTTAATATTTAAAATCTTATAACAAGTATAAACGAATTAATACTATCCTCTTTAGGAGTAAGTAAAGAAAATAAATGTGTTTATATAGCTGACCTGAAAATAAAAAAAGAAATTTTAGAGAATGTGTCCATTTGTAATTTTTTTTCAGCTTTCATCATCCAGCTTTTTAAAAGGTTACGTTTCTACAAGAGTGCTTACAATTAAACACTTTTAAAATGACAACTCAATCATCTCCAGTAAAAGCAATAAAAGAATTGAGACTTCCTATATCCAGAGTAAAAACCATTATGAAAAGTTCACCTCAAGTAGAAGCTATTGGACAAGATTGTCTCTTCTTGGTAGCAAAAGCTACTGTTGGTTAAAAATTTATATTTAACAAATAAACAGTTATTACATTTGTCCTTTAATGTTTTCATTTTCTTTTACAGGAATTGTTTGTTCATTATTTATCTGAAGAAGCACATCAGAAGTCAAACAAAGCCAATAGTCTAGAGTACAAACATTTAGCAGAAGTGGTACAGACTACCGATACTTTAGAGTTTTTACGGGAAATAATGCCCCGAAAAATTACTGTTAGGCAGTTTAAAGAAATGATGGCTGCAAAAAATTCAGAAAGTTCATCGGACTCTGATAGTGACAGTCAATCTGACAGTGATTCTAATTCTGACAGTGAAGATAAAGTTGAAAATGGAAATTCATCTGACAGTACTCATGATAGCAATGACAAAAAAAATGGTAATGAGGAAACTTCTGAAGAAAGTAGTAAAAGCGAAAGTGAAGAAGAAACTAAAACATAATATATAAATTTTTTATAAAATTAATTAAACTTTAATTGTCCAGAAAGTATTTGTTTTATTTAATGTGTAATGATTACAATGTAATTAATATTAGATTCTTAAAAAAAAATTTTCTAACTCATTTCATAGTTATATGGTAAAACTACATTGTTAAAAGTTATTTTAATTAGAAGAATTATTCATCTTTTAAAATAAATTAAAACAAATCTAAATTTTTTTTTATTTATGAAATTATTCAAATTCATGATAAATGTAATGAAATTCAAATGATTTCATAAAAAATAAAATAATCATAAAAGGTCTAAATTTACAAAATTTTCTTGTACTATTCTTGATGAACTTTTTTTGATATAAAACCTTGTGGGACGTCATCACAATCTTCACTCAACTTTTTTGCTAAAAAGTAAATTTCTGCAAGTGCAATCACTAATGCACACATTATTCCAAGTAACAATCTAAATCCAAAATCTAAATCTCCAACTATAAGTTCCACACCGATAAAGCCAAAGACAAAGCCAGTAATTACAGAAAATATAAATTGAGCAACAGCTATCAATTGTTTGTTTATTATCTTCACTAAAAAAGTTAATAAATTTTAATATTAAATATAAAAGAGGGAAAGATCTTTTGACAAATATCTTACTTTGATAGGCAATAGTATCTTCTGGTAAATGTTTTCTAAAGGAATCAACACCTTTGGTCATTGCTTTATACTCCCTAGCATCTTGTTCAGCTTGTAATTTTTTAATCCTTGCTTCTAATTCAGGATTTCTTGGAGTAAACTTTGGTTTAGGTAATTGAACATTGATTCCTTCTACAAGTTCATGAATGTACACTTGACCATCAGACTTACTTTTTTTTGACAAGTATGATTTAATCCATTTTATATCCTCCAGCATCAAAAAGCAACTGTTAAACTGCTTATTTTTGAGACTATTTCTTAATAAAATTACATTTTCAGGCAACTCTTTGGTAATCTTTATTTCTTTTTCAATGAAATCAATGAGTTTTAATGTTGGTTGTATTTTTATGTGATGATCTTCAATAGTTTCAATTGGCATTATTAGGCAGAGTATAAAAATATTAAGATGATATATGTAACTTTTTTTCCAGCTCCAAATAAAATTCTTTCAATTCTTTTTCTTTATTCTGAAATTCCTCATCAACTTTCGCACACTTATCACTCATATCATTTATGAATTTTTCCCATTCATTCTTTCGCACTTCTCTATTTATTTGTAATTTTTTGTCCTAAAAGTTAAGTTTTGTAATATGTATCAGCAAATTACTACAGAATTAAATTAGCTTATACTTACACTATCAAATTTATCTTCTTTTTGCAATACACAGTCACACATGCTAAGTGCAACATCAACATTGGCTTTTAAACTGGGCAAGTGACAATCACCAAGTTGCTCAGAACGGTCTAATTGATTTTGCCCTAGTTCTGTTGAATATTCAAGAATTTTAAAAAGTTTTAATACTTCTCGGTCATCTCTTTTATCCTGAAATCATTGTTTCACTGCTTGATTTGTTTTCATGAAACGTTTATTAGGTTATTAGTAATATAAATAAAGTATATTTATAAAATTTTAGAAAAAAAGAACAAAATTTCACCTGAAACTCGCGTAAAAAAAACGTAACTTCTCCTTGAATGAACGGACGATGATCAAATAGTCTAGTCCAAATTTCACCAACGTCTGCGTACAGTACGGTACCGTGATCGAAAGAAAAAAGAAAAATGTTATAATATAATTTAGAATATAATTAGTTTTGAATCGTAAAGTTTTTTAATTTTAAAGAATTAGTTCTTAATAATTAATAACTTCATAAAAACTAAGATAATTATTTTACTAATTTTACACTATTGCTCAAGCACCTTTTATCACGGCAGCCATGTTTGTTATCCGAAAGCACATGACCTGTACAAGCACAGCTGACAGCCACAGCTCCACTACAGGAGCCTTTCTACAATAGCGTGGCAGGTGTGCGAACCGCAACAAGACAAGACAAGAAGAAAGTCTCTCCTGACAGTCCTACTCCCTACTAGAGTCGATTCGAGCCTCGGAATTTCGGGAATCGGGATGCTCTGATCATGCTGCATGCAATGGGCTGTTCTGCTGGCTGTCAGCTCGCAGTGCTGATGCTATGACAACTCGTTCAAAAATCACAACTGGTTTTTTATGTTTGGTTATTTAAAATTTTGCAGATCAAGGTAGTTTATAATTGCAATATTAATACAATAATGCTTACGTTTCTCGAGTTGCATATATGAATTATGATGCAATTAGGTAATGTATATAATTATCTACAATTAGAAATTGTAAAATAGTTTTCAAGTTTTGATACGTCAATTTCAAGACTTCTAAATGGATAATAAAATTGTGTTTTAATAAACGGTACATTTATTACAATTACATTTATTCTAATGTCGTTTGAGGCCGAACATGGCACTGCAAAAGTAAAAATCTAAAAACTTAAAGCTTTCACATATTTTTGAGATTTATTATTTTACAATCTAATAAATTTAAAAAATGATCCTGCTTTTTAAGTTAGTGTAGTTTATTTAAAATTTAATCTTGGACATCATGAGTGAAGAACATGATATGATAGACGAATTTCCTTCAAGTCCAAAAACAAAAAAAAGCAGTACCTTAGCCAGTAGTACTGCTGAGTCCCCAATTGGCATTCGACCTCGTCCACTTCTTTGTAAACCTGGAAATGTTACTACTTGCAAGTCAGAGCCTATTGAATCAAAAAGGCCATGGGCACCAGGAGCTTGGCAAGATGCTACTCGTACAAGTGCTTTTCAACCTTACAAAGTATAAATAACTTATAAGTTTTTATTACTTATTCTTTGATAAGATTTCTTTGACCATACATTATTCATAATTATTTATTCATTATTTTCCAAAGCCTCCAACATTATTAACTAATTTACAAAGAGGTAATACACAAACAGAAATATCCCTCTCTTATGGTGGAAAAAATGTGACCTTTTATACATTAGCTGGACAGGGAGAGCTTACAGAAGAAGACATCCCTCAAGGTATATAAATTTTCTGATATTTACATATTCTACTTTCTTTTAACTAATTCTAAACATAAACTTACACTTTTAGGAGCAGTTGATTACCCGGATGAAAGAGGTTTAACAGGACTTATGTGGGCAGCTGGTTATGGTCAATTAAGTAGTGCCAGAATTTTACTCAATGCTGGAGCGGATGAAAATTATAAAGGTTCTCATGGTCAATCTCCTTTACACTTAGCTGCTGCTTATGGACACCACGATCTTGTTAAGTTACTATTAAATCAAGGTGCTGATCCAAATGCAACTGAAGATGTAAGTTGAATAACTTATTACTTTTTAAAAATCATAAATTTTAACAATACTTTATTAAAACACAAGGAAGGAAATACACCTTTAATTTATGGAGCTCAGGCAGATCATCCTCATGTGTGTTATGAGCTATTAACAAGAGGAGCCGAAGTAACAATTACTAATGCACATGGAATCAATGCTTATAAAGCAGCAATTCTTAAAAATGCACAAACAGGTAGTTTTTAAAAGCTATTTTATACATTTCTTTAATATATATTTTTTTAACTTTTAACTGTTTTTATTACAGCTAAAGCAGTAATAGAAAATTTTCTTATACAAAGAATCATAAGTTTATCTCCTGATTTATTTTAGTAATAAATATATTATTAATACAAATGTATAATGTCTAATTATAATCTTATTTTACAATTATTTTTTGTTACTTCTAAAGATTTTAGCAATAACAGCTAAATAACAAAGAGGTTATTGTAAATATATTTTAAAATAAAAATAAAGGTTTAGCTAGTTTAAAAGAAAGTTATAAATCTACTTCAGTAAAACTAGACTTAAATTCTGTCAAGCATTTATACAATTCAATAATCTACTTCTAAAACTCTGTAATTATGAACCTTGACCTGTTTAATATAATAAAATATAATAAAAGTATGTTATTGAATATAACATAAAGTTTTTCGTTTCATTTCACAAATGTTGTTATTAACAAATAAGACGTGGTAGAGATATTCTTTAGACTTCAAAAAATATCTTTCTGGAACATTGATCATGTTATTTCAAAAATTAAATTAATAAAATGAATCAATTATTAGAAATCACCATGTAACATTGTAATTAAAATTAATGCCAATAAAAACTATCTAATAATAATAATAATAATTAGTAACCATGTGTACAATGCAGAAGTATCATTTCTCCTATAATCAGTCTTTCAAAATTTCTTTTGATAACGATTTTGATGTATCATGATAAAGACCTGCCATTGCCTCCTGCAAAGCTCTAAGGCATGCAATGTTAGCTCCAAACCCCCCAGCTTTTTCTCCTTCATTTTCACAGCGAACATGAGTAACATAGCCCCGAATTTGAAGTTCTCTCCATCCAGGGGGGTTAGGACCTTCAATTTCTTGTACAATTGGAGAATAATGATATGTTGGTCCTTCTTCAAGTTTAGGTACTGGCAAAAAATTTGAACTACCTGATTGACCAAATTTAATACCTGTACTGAAACCAGTAGGCTTTGGAGTAATTTTAATTTCGTCTTTGGATGCTTGAGTTAAGGAAGCAAAAGACTGTACTATGTTTCTTGCATCACCTTCTGAAAACATCAATTCATCAATTAGAGCTTCTTTTTCTCTAATTTTTTTTTTCTTCAATTCTAATTCTTGTTTGACAAGTTGCAATCTTCTTTCCTCTTGTTCAATTTTTTCTAACTCTAAAAGTTCTTCTAATTCATTTTCCCTCTTTCCTAATTTTGTTTTGTTTTTAAGTATCAATTCTTTATTTTCTCGTTTATATTGTTCAATTTTTTTATTTGTTTCAATCACGTCAATATTATTGACTAAGTTATAAATGATATTTTCAACTTCTTCCAAATAATCATCATACTCGAGTTGAGTTACAAAATCTTCTTCTTTTTTATTAAAATCTCTTAATATCCTTTTTCTGATGTCCACTTCTTTTTCTACCATTGCATCTTCATATAATTGTACTCTGAAATTTATTCTTCTTAAAGGGATTTGGCATTCTGGACATGCGCCTGAGCCTAAAAAATTAATAAGAAGTAACTGCAGCAAAGAAGAGCAAGCATAGTAAAAAACAATCTTTTTTTACATTAACATATACATACATATGTATATCTATATATACCTTTTAAAAAAAGTAAATCAACACAACTTTCACATAATGGATGACCACAAATGTTTACCATTAATTTTAAGGAGGGATTACGATATTTTGTCGTTTTACACCTAGGACAAGCTTGGTCTTCCATTATGGTTGTGAATATTAATTGTTATTAATTGATGGTTTAAATAACTTTAGGCTTAATTAACAGCTGATCAGTTGTTTGCATATTACTAATATGAAGGTTAATAAAGTTTTTATCCATCAACTATAAAATCATTGTTTAATAGAACAATCTATTAATTATTATTTGATAATTATTATTTTTCGCTTTATAATCAAATAGCAATCTGTATACTGCATTTTAAAAAAATCTTGACACATACAAGCTGGCCTCACTCGCAGCCGCTGATCGCGGCTCGCAGCGGCAATAAAGAGTCTAAATCTAAAAGTAAACACCAAACCGTTCAAACGGCTAAATGTGACAAAATAGTATATCTACCTATAACCTAATCTTGTGGCTAGAATGCACTTTTATTGACGTTTAAAAGTTTTAACAAAAGTGTTACATTGGCTAAGTATTTTTGTGCAATTAATCATTAATATTATAATATATAGACTAATAAAAACACACAGGTGCAAGAAAATCTTCATTATTTATTTAAATTGTAAATTGATAATCTTATCAGTTGTCATTGAAGGAAAGGACATTTAAATTTTTAATATTTACACAGACATTAGCACTTTAGCAGTAGTTTTAGACATAAATAATTAATATTAATTGCTTAATACTTACTGTATTATCTGTTGCATAATTGTAAAACAGAATGAGTTATAGAGAACCCAAAATATTAATAATTGGAGCTGGTGCTGCTGGAATTGCAGCAGCTGTACGGCTTTGGGAAGAAGGTTTACAGAATTTACTGATTCTTGAAGCTAAAAATCGAATTGGTGGAAGAATACATACTGTAAAATTTTGTAAGAATTGACATGACTATTTTATATTTTTTTATCATTAATATTAAAATTAATATACAATCTTCTGTTTGCAGCAGAAAATGTGATTGAATTAGGAGCTCAGTGGTGTCACGGAGAAAATAATAATATTGTTTATAACCTGGCATCTCCCTATAATTTATTGTCATCATCCAAAAACATTCATAATCTGGCAAAACATATTTTTGTCAATGCAAATGGAGAAATAATTTCAAAGAATGAAACAATAGAAATTTTAAAGCTTTATTATAAAATAATTGATCAGATAGATAAGATTGAGCATAAACCTAACACTAGTTGTGGAGATTATTTTACCAAACAGTATGTAATATATAACAATAATTCATTTTTTAATCCTTTTTTTATGATGTGTCATATTAATAAAATTTTACTTAATTAGGTTTTACAAAGAAATTGAAAATAATAAATTAATTAACAAAGATAGAGCTGAACAATATTTAAATTGGATCCACAGTTATCATAATTCCATTGAATGCAGTGAAACATGGTTTGATCTTTCTGCAACAAGGCTAAAGGATTATTGGACATGCGAAGGAGATTCTTTACTTAATTGGAAAACAAATGGCTATTCTAGTATATTCCGTTTATTAACAGTGCGTTTAAGCAGAGCTTTCAAAACTACGATTGAATATTATTTATTTATTAAACTATTTATTATTCTGCTTTTCAGAAAAATTATCCCTATTCTAAAAACTCGTTACCAATTTATAAAAAAATATTATTTAATAAAGAAGTTGCATTGATTGATTATAGTTCTGGAAAAGATATAAAAATTCAAGTAACTGATGGTACAGTTTTTACAGCTACTAACGTAATTTTCACTGGATCATTAGGTGTTTTAAAAGATCAGTATTTAACATTATTTAAACCTTCACTACCTAAATCCAAGATTCAAGCAATTAAGGTACTGTAAATAAACTTATTTATCAATTAATGATCATGTAGAGGAGAGTTACCTTCTACCGACCATCATGTCTTTCTTGATTATTGATGTAAATGTCTGTTTACCGAACTAGAATCACCAACACCGAACATTCAGCGCAACCCTTCGCCAGCAAGATAATTTAAGAGCTTTTATAAGTCTTCATAAGTTAACATGCACCTCTAGTAAAAGCCTTAAACTTTAATGAGAAGTACACACAATTAATTAACTCTTAATTGTGTCTCTGAAAATGAGTTCAGATTAGAAAAATTAATTTTCAGCCTTTTATGATATATAGTTGTCTGACCACCATAACTTTTTGTCTTGTAAGTACTGACTTACTATTTATATGGTTTAATGTAAAATTTCTTTACAATTAATTTTATTTTTTCGATGATTGTCTATAATCAACTTTGAATTGCACTAATATTAGTTTATATGCTTAAATGCTATGCAGGTCGGTAGCAAGGAACTTTCCTGTTCAAATATTTGCTTTTTATTTATTTACTTTAAGATTATTTTAGGGATTCAACATAGGAGTTGCAAACAAAATTTTTCTTGAGTTTGCTCACAGGTGGTGGCCTGAAAACATCGGTGGTTTTTCTTTTATGTGGTCTGAAAATCAAAAAAAAGAATTTTTACAAAAATTCGGAAAAGTAAGATACTTTTATTTCTTTCTATACTTGATAAAAATAAGTTAATGCCACGATGAAAACAAAGCGAAGTTCAATCATGTATCGCATCAAGATTGAATTATTTACATAAATAAGGAAAATATAGTTGTCTACTGCCCATAGCCTGGTATATACCGTCGGCAACCGCGTAATATTTCTTTGTAATAATTGCGGTATATGGCGATTTTTATCAATCTACTCCAATATTTCTTAGAAACATTCATACTTTGAGAAGGATATCTCTATAACGCATACTCGGGGCCGGGACACTTAGGGATAATCCATCTCCAACCCGATACCGGCATAAAAAAATAAGTTTTGACACAGTAGAGGCTAAAAATTGCTATATAATTGATACTTTCGTTCAAAACGCTCTCAATTCCTTTATTTATATCAATTACGCCATGGTTGTCGCGAGTTTTAATTATTGATGCCTTTTGTGCGGTTACGTACATGCATTATAAATATGGGTATGTGTATATATTATTATATGGTACTGCATTTGCGTTTAAGATAATAATTTGAGAGTCCATAATTATGTTCTGTATGGATGTGCATGTGAGCGTAACTACGTGCGTGCGCGCGCCCGAGTGTATTTGTGTGAGTGATAGGAATGCGAGGAAAAAATACAACTAAAGAATGATTTTGATCAAGACTATTTTGAACTGCGCACTGTGCACACGAATAAACTGCAGTACAAACACCCATACAGGCATTTTCAGAAAATACTGAAATGTGATTCAAAAAACTTGAATAATACATTTCTAACGTTTTTGCAGTTACCTTCTTTTTATTACATAAAACTTATTGTTAGCAGCAGCAGTATTGTATTAATTTTTTAAAAAATTTCAGTCTAAGGAGTGGATGATTGGAGTATTTAAATTTTTTACTGTTGATTATCAACCACGCTTGCTAACTGGTTGGCTTGTTGGTCCTGATGCAAAATTCATTGAGTCACTGTCAGATGAAGAAGTATTAAAAGGAATTCATTTCTTACTGCAAACGTTTTTAAGTCACATTTATGATATACCACAGCCAAAAAATATTATAAGGTTTAAATGTTACATAATTATAGCTTACTTCTTTTATTAATATAGAATGAATAACTATTTTGGTACATGCACAGGTCTAAATGGTTTAGTGATAAACATATTAGAGGTTCTTATAGTTATCGCAGTATGAATACTGAAAAATTGAATGTGAAATCTGAAGATTTATCTAGGCCAATAAAAGGAATTAATAATGAACCAGTAAGTTAAAATCTTAGTAAAATAATTTATATTCCTTTTTTTATTTTAAACTAAGACTTTTTATTTTAAAATAGATTATTCTCTTTGCTGGTGAAGCTACTCATGAGCATTATTTTGGAACTGTACACGGAGCTATTGAAACTGGATTTCGAGAGGCTAATAATTTGATTAAATTTTACAGGTATAAAAGTATTCATACACTACTAGCAGAAAGTTATCATATTACTATTTTTGCTTCACAAAAAAAAGAATTTCGGTACGCACATGAGATATGCAGAGTGTCAAAATAGTTGTGGTACCATCAAGGTCTTTTCAAGGTCAACTTTGTTTTTTTAAATGGATACTCCCTTTTTTGACACCGGCAATCGCGAAGATTTTCAGAGATATTCAGACCTTGTTCGACTGTTAATGATTTTTTTATATACCCTCGCCAAAAGTGCCTATTTTTATCCCGGCGCGGGAATGAAAAAATAGTCATTTCGGCGTGGATATGTAAAAAAATCGTATATGTGCCTCGGGAGATAAAAAAGAATGCCTCAGATCACATGTTTGTTACATGTGATCTGGGACCATTCTTTTATTATCTCCCTAGGTGCATAATATACTATTAAAGTGACCCTCAAGGTAAAATTCTGCCTAGGATATAAGTTTGTACTTGGACGTAAAATTTCCCGCTCTTTCGATTGCCGGGGTCCAAAAGGTGTTTTCGACTCGTTGAAAGTTACTTTAGAAATGGTCTTGAACTTTTTCGGAAATACCATAACTTAGAAAATATTCTGCCGTCCCAAGACTTTTTTGACACACTCCTGGTAAAAATAGTCGATTAAATCCGATTTCCAATTAAGGAAATTTGAATAGTATATATGCATAATTACGCAAAGCAGGCAATTCTCACACGAGCTGTACAATCGTCGCCCGAGCGGAGGAAGTTATAGATAGTGATTGTATAGTTACACGAGGTATTTTTTTAACTCGTGCGCCCAATATTTAATAATAGACATCCTTAAATTGTGCATAAAATGATTGTTGGTCAATCGTACGTAAAACAGATGCTGTTATACGTACCTATAATGAGCGCGTAAGAAATTATGCTTTATACACTTAAGATAATTTCAAAGCTAGCGTTTTCGCCTGTTCTGTTAAAAAATGTTATTTGTCCAGTTCGCTCTATGGGAATGATAATATTAAATAATTCATTACACGTTTGTATTAGCAACTTTAAATACAGCGATTAAACCAAATCCAGTTGAACTTATGTGCTGCGTATATGAAATTAATTGTAAAATGAATTTAACAAATTGTTGAATTAAAGATAAAATGATTTACTCAAAAGAAGTGAGGGTATATGTATTAGGCAGATATGCATGCATCGAGTGTGAATTTTTCGAAAAATAAAAATAGCAATAGTATACGAAAACTTTCTGCTGGTAAAAATGTTGGAACTGCTACAAATCTTAATTAACAAAATTTTTTTTAGGCATCTTAAACCACGCTTATAATAATTCTCATCCTTTTCGATATGATTTATATTCAACAAGTAATGCAGAAAATCTGACTACTTGATATAATGTAATATTATACTTTATGAATTGTAATTATATATTCAATCAAACCAATTGTATCATTGCTTAAAAAATCACTGATTATCACATGTGATGACTATGTGATAATCCTATCACATGATTCTCCAAAAATAATATTTTTCAAATTGTACTAAGAAAAAAATGACGTGATGATTAAATGATTTTCATGTGATTATCAGATGATTATTATCTGATTATCACAGCAAAATCGTACATGATTGTCACATAATTATTTCATGATCATCATCCAATTATCATCTGATAATCATCTGATAATCATATGATAATCATGTGATTTTTTTCAGCAGGGGTATATAGCTATAATTGACAAAATGATATTATAATTGTTTATTAAAATTTGACAAGTCGAATAACTGTTAATTGTACAAGATTAATTATTATAATGTGCAAAATCTGCGTTATTTCAATAGATAATGGACATAATTCCGTGGGCGTATTAAGTAACTCGGACTTAATTACGCTATAAAAACGGGTGCTCACTTTCGAAATATGCCAAATTTCGGAAAGTTCCGTAACTAAACGCTATTTTAATCAATTACGGTCTACACTGTAAAAAATCCGACACGAAAGTCGGATAATTTGCTACATTGAATATAGTGATTTTACTAAGATTTAGCGATTTTATTACACTAAATGTAGTGATTTTACATAAGATTTTTTACAGTGTTTTATACGGAACACTCTGAAACCGGGCGCGTGAATGAAATACGCCCAACAGCTTCACAGTTTATTCGGTAGGATCGTTGCTTCATTATATCTAAAATTGTAAGAACTTATTGTTATTGTAGAATGTTATATTGTAAGTGGGAAAATCTGTTGAAAAATATCAGGATGGGGGATCGAACGGACCTACGAGAGCCTATTATATCTACAATTGGTTCCGAACGTGCGAACTTTGTGTTCCGGTACAGTTCTTGTACCGCATAGAAGCAGTTGCAATGCCGCAATATTCCCTACTGAAAGTGGGTGCGCAACTTTTTGTGTAACTTTCTGCATAACTTTTTGCGCCACTTTACACGCAACATTATCGAGTCAAAAGTTGCACATAAAGTTACGCAGAAAGTTGCACAGAAAGTTGCGCAGAAAGTTGCGCAACCAAGGTAAAAAGGA
>UXGC01002158.1:0-13546 GCA_900480045.1 Eurytoma adleriae
GAAAGCTAAGCCTTCGCCACTGCACGTTTTAAAATCAACACTTTCGTTGCAGTCTTTACACTTAACAAGCGTAGAAAATGTTGAAAAGACTAGAACAAAATGAACTAGTCGGTAGTGCGTGTCGAAGTCCACCAGCACGGATGGCGCCGAGCTGAGCCGAATTTTACAGACTTACTATACTGGAGTTATCCGCAACAACTCAACATCCCTCAATGAAATGACTAGAGCCATTTGGACCATTTGATATCACTAGGCTTCAATAGATGATCATCCTCAGCATCAGTTCTTCCCCGTTGGTAGACACTCTTGGTGTAAATATCAGCGAGCGGCAGCTTCGGACACTTTAGAAGATTTCCACCTTGAAAAGCCACTTCTTGAAGCTGTTGTCAATGCCACAAGACCAGTTTTTGTAAAGATGACATCAGTATCCCTCTTGAAACGTTGTCTTGGTGGGCAGACACAGAATTTAAATGTATCTTTTAATAATATTCTGTGGAAAATCTGCCCGAAAACCATTTTTGTAAAGGCTTGAAACGTTAAAGTTGGGAGCCAGCATTGCCACAGTTTTATTTAACGATGGAATGTGTGGCTTTTTGAAAATAATACAGAGACTGGAATTAACACCTGGAGTGAATGCTATTTCTGTTGCAAAAAATAAGGACTAACAGAGCATAGACAAGGCAGAGAAAGAAAAACTTCAAAACGCCAAAAAAAGAAAAATAATTTATAGGAATTTAAGGATAGGCATACATCAAGATTTCGTCAATGAAGAATGTTATTTGTTAATGTTCTGTTCTGTTTATTTGTAGGTCTTCTGCTTCAGTGCTTCTGCTCAGTGCTCTTTCAGTATGTGACTCACTTTCACTGTCAACTACACGTCATACAACGTCAGTGTGATCAGTTTAAAAAAAAAACCGCGCTCGACTAAACCAGAGAAGTATATTTTCAATTTTGTTTTTCTCTGTTTTTATTAGATTTTTTTTAATTTTATTTTGTAGTCAACCGGTTTCCATTTGTCATATTTTATTTTATTTTTTTTTTTATAAAATTAGAAATCCGGTCGTAAACTGGCTTCAATATTTAAGCCTACGTTTACCTGACGAGACCCAACGAGGTCGAAACTGGTCTTCATAAAAGAATGTATGAGACCGTTAAATAATAATAATTATTTCTTGGGCGGGAATTTATCGATGTTTAATGAGTACAACTGATTTTTAATTGTCAGTACGACGTTTCGATAACTGAATCGTTATCCTTATCAAGTACTAAAATTTATTTAACAGATTATATGCTACAAGTCAATTTTTTATGAATACAATTTAAAATACAGTTATTCATCTTACCTAGTTTACAATCAGTGTGTATTCATAAAAAATTGACTTGTAGTATATATAATCTCTTAAATAAATTTTAGTACTTGATAAGAATAACGATTCAGTTATCGAAACGTCGTACTGACAATTAAAAATCAGTTGTACTCGTTAAACATCGATAAATTCCCGCCCAAGAAAAAAAAAAATATTGTTTTCTCATAAAATCGATCCATGGATCTTAGTTTGCTTACTTCACTAACAAGAGCAGACGTAAGCTTCGTTATCGGTAAGAATATTAAAATAAATAAATATTGGCACTTGCTATTTATATCAAATGGATGAACTACGATTTATCAGAAGCTTAAGAGCTTCTTTTGTTACACGTCTTTAAAAGCTAAAAAATGAATTTAGACGTTTATTATTCGTTGCCACTTCTGTTGTGCGTCATTTTTGGTTTTGGGGCAAGTTTAAATAATAAATCACCGTACGTTAAATTACCTTTGGGTGGTATTAAAGGTTACTACAAAAAATCTGCCGAAGGTCGCTTATTTGCGGCATTCGAAAGTGTTCCTTACGCGCAACCACCAATTGGAGAACTACGTTTCGAGGTACATCAAGGGTTGTTGTAGTTAAATATCAGAACTACAATGATTTCTTTAAAAGAACAAGATACGACATACGTTTTACATTTTTATCACTTTTATTCCTAATGATTTTAGCCACCAGTCCCTGTCAAACCGTGGACTAAAGACATACAAGCAGTGTCACTACCCACTGCTTGTTCTCAGTTCAATTCAATGACGTTCGAAGTATTCGGCGAAGAAGACTGTTTATTCCTAAACATTTACGCCCCGGTCAAAAACAAGACTGCACTACTGCCGGTGATAGTCTTCATCCACGGTGGAGGCTTTCAGTTCGGCCTGAGCGCCGAATACGGCGCCAAGTACTTAATGGACAAGGACCTCGTCTTCGTGAGTCTCAACTACAGGATTGGCCCGTTTGGATTTTTAAGCACCGGCGACGAAGTTGTCCCCGGAAATATGGGTCTGAAGGATCAATCGCTGGCTTTGCGGTGGGTGTCGGAAAACGTAAGGTTCTTCGGCGGCGATCCGCGGAGGGTAACGCTGACGGGAGTGAGCGCGGGCGCCGCGAGTGTGCATTATCATTACATGTCGCCGATGAGCGCCGGCTTGTTCAGGAATGGGATATCCTTCAGCGGCACGGCTCTCTGCAGGTGGGCGTACGCACCTGACACGTCGGAAACGGCTAGAGGTTTAGCGGAAATTTTGCGATGTCCGACGGATAGCAAAGTTGGAATGATAAAGTGTCTTAAGAAAATGACGCCCGCTGAGATACTTCAGGCGACAAAAGAGATGACGGTGAGATTTTGATTGAAAAATAATAGAAATTAAACGATTGTAAAACTCGTGTGGTCCTGAAAGGATTCAAAATTTGTTTTATCGATGTTTATGCAGCCAGATTTATATTTTACGTACTCCATGTTTCCACCAGTCACCGAGAAAGTAAATAAAAATTACTTTATTAATGATTCACCGAAAAATATTTTGGAAAGAGGAAAGATCTATGACGTACCGTGGACCACGGGTGTTGTTAGTGAAGAAGGGCTTTTTAAAGTAGCAGGTACTATTCTATATATTCCAAACTGTATGCAAGGAACATTGGAAGTTCCAAGTGGTTGAAGTAGTTGCTAAAAATCTTCATGTAACTATATAATTTTTTTTCAAAATCAGTTTATTGAATTTTTTAATTCAATTATTTTTTGAAAGTCGAAAAAATAACTTTGCTGAAAGCATGACTTAATGTTGTTTTTAATAAATATAAAAAGGATAGATGCACGATTTAATTCTGCGTTATTTTAGCGATGCAATTTAATAATATTGTATGAATGGCGATGCTGAATAATTGTTCTCCTTATTATAATTATTATTCTTTATTTTTTTTAATCTTGCATTTATAATTAAAGGTTTCGTTTTAAATGAGACTTTGATGGAATACACCGACAGAAATTGGGTTACTATAGCTCCTTATTTGCTTCAGTTACGTTATTCAGTACCTGAAGATAAACTTCCCGAATTTGTAAATCGGGCTAAGGATAATTACTTTCGAGGTATTGCAATAAGTTCTGAAAGAGGATCCATTAGAAATTTGACGCATTTAGTAGGAGATGAAGTCATTGTATCAGGAGCAATAAAAGCAGCCAAATTGCAATCTAAAATAAATAAAAGTGGCGTGAGGTTTTATTATTATACCTACAGAGCAGCTCAAAGTTTCAGCAGTGAACTGACAAATTCAGATGTAAATTTAGGTATTTTCTGCTTTAATACACCGAGAATTTTCTCGAAAATTTGCATAGATGCAATAGATTTACAATGCTGTAAAAAGTATAAATAAAAGTCACAATAATTTGTTATTTATTTGCAGGCGTGAGTCATGAAGATGATACTGGAATGGTGTTAGAAAACAATTTTCTGGATCCAACTACTACGGAAAGTGATAAGGCTATGTCGAAGAAATTAGTCCAGTTCTGGTACTCTGTTGCTAGTGAAGGGTAAGTTAAATTATACTAAACTTTATTGAAATATTGCAGAAAATTGATAATTTCATGTTTGTTTTTAGGGAACCAGATTTTGGTGTAAACTGGCCAAAATTAAATGAGGTTTCTGACAAACTGCACTACATGCACATTGCTGGTCCCAGCAACATCTCAATGGAAATTAACGATAATTTGGGTGAAAATCTTTTTTGGAGTAACCTAGGATATTAAATTTATGATATCATGTAAAATCATATTTTTATTCATTAGTTAGAAAAACTAAACAAATTATATTACTTACTATGAAAGTTAATAATTCCATTATTAATATGTAGAAATGAAAATGTATGCCGCCCAAGAAAGGATTAAAATAGAAATTTCGGCAATTTACATCCTTTCAAAACAGCAGTAACAAAACAGCACTCAACGTTATTTTTAAAAAAAAATCTATTATTTACAACAATAAACAAAAATAACGGCCCTGCAGTAAACCAGCCTCCAAGAACTTACTCGCAAGAGCAATTAAAAAAATTTCAAGGAAAGCCTTCATAACCGTAGCGAAGAATGAGAAGCTTTTAGCGATTCAGCGGTGAAAAGCAGCGGGGAAGAAGAAAAAGGCGTCTCCGGCGGGCGCTCGGAGCGCTTTTCCTAAAACGCCGAATGCCCGTCCTCGCGGCTGTGTAGGTAGATCCTTCCGCGATGCGCGCGCGCGCTTACCCATGCAAAGCTGCATAAACGTCGCGCCATTGAAAAAGTCGCGCTTAATACCCCCGGCGCTCGCCTTCTTTTCGGCTCCTCATGCATAAAACGGCGCGTCGTAGGCGCGAGAAAAAAAAAATTCGCTCTCCCTCGGCTTCGCGACGCACTGCAGCGCGCAAGAACACTCGCGGGATTGTTAATAAGCGTAATGGCTACCGCGAAAAATCGAGGGCTGCTGTTTTATTTTTTCCGTTTTCGCGGCGACATTCTCCTTACGCTGGAAAAAAAAACTTTCGGCCGGCTGAGAAATTGAAAATAACTTTTTTTTTTGGGGGGAAGAGAAGAGACGAGCTGCGCGAAGAAGTAGCGACTGTGGAAAAGGTTTTATGCGCGCCTCGAAAATTGCTAGTGCGTAATGGTCAGCAATTAGTGGTGACGACTTGACGAGCGCGGCGGAAAGTCTTAGGCTACGCTGCCAGGACAGTCGGATTCTTTGATCTTTCCCCGGAGCGGCTGCAGTATGTAGCTCGGGTGCGCGCGCTCTTGCACAAGCGCTTGTTACGCTGCGCGAGCGTACGACACTTCTGGGCCAAATGCGTTTTGCGAGTGAGGGCATGAAGCGTCATATATTTTTTTTCACTAAAATCAACAGTTTATTATTACATATGTTCTGTTAGAGATGAAATGACCGACTGTATATTTGTAACTTCATATGTTTGTAAAATTTATTTAAAACATTTCGTATCTGATGCTTTCTGGAGCAATAGATATTTTAATGTAATGAATGTACAGGAAAAAATGTGAAGAGAAATTTCAATAATTGGGTCTTTGCATGAAAGATTTCTTTCAATTTCGTTTTATATACCTGATGTAGAATATTAAAAAAAAAACGACACGTATGTACACTAAGATAAACGAACATTCAAAGACTAAGTTGAGTAAACTCTTAATTATGTAGTAAAAAGTTGACTCAATTTTAATGATTTCTACTAATTCTAATTTAGGTAAAACAAAAATTGTAAAAACTCGTAAAAATGTAAAAATAAACCTCCCTATTCGGATCTTGAGAAAATATTACATTCGTTCGATAAATAGATTTTGAAATTTTCCCGGTTAAACTTGCGTTACTTGCGTGTTCTTAAACTCACGCGGTGAATGTCCAAACTCCAAATTGCGAATTTGCGATGCCAGCGCTTGATGATTTTGAGAATGAATGTTTTCCAAGTGTCCGCAAACGCCGGCAAACTAGATAAACATCGATGGCGATCAATATTTGACTGATACTTTTGCAAATGCAGGTGCAAATGTTACCTAAAAAATTGGATAACAAATAAAATGGGTGGTGGCTCATATTGTTGTGTACTGGATTGCAAGAATTCCTCTATCAACAGTAACTGTAAGTTTTACAAATTTCCTAGAGCATGGCACAAATTGGAGCAGAGAAGAAAATGGATTTCTGCAGTGAATAGAATAAAGTAAACAATATTCTAACCTTATTGTTTTGAATGCAATGTAGAATAATTGATATATTAAAATTATTATTAATTGTATATTTCAAGTAGTCGGGATGGATCTCCCTGGACTCCAGTCCTACATAGCTATATATGCAGTGCTCATTTTGTGGGTAACAAAAAATCGGAAGAAAAAATGAGTCCTAGCTATGTTCCAACTTTATTTCCTTCTGTTTACAAATCAAGAAAAGTGAATGAAATAACAGCTACAAACAGGTGTAAATCGAGCAAATGCATTTTAAGTAATTATAGCTGTCTATTACTAACTGTGTATCATGTATTATAATTTTTTGTTTACATTTTTGTAGGCATGACCACTTCATGAAAAGAAGAATAGTCAAAGATGGATTATTTGAAAAAAAGGCAGAAATTGTTATAAAGGAAGAGTTGGAAATAGACACAGATCCTTCTGTGGACGAGTACAGCATTAAAAGTGAAATAGAAACAAAATTTGTTGATAAAGAATGTCAAGTAAATATATTTTTAGAAGGAAAAAACAAAGTAGATAGCAACACATTTGTGTGCAACCAGTATCTTTTTGACAGTGGTATTAGTGATGTACAAATTCAAACAGAATTGATTGAGGGCCGCATTAAATTTTTAAGTTCTAAAAAAGCTATTAAGAAAAAAGTTGACAGTAAAAAATGTGGTACACTGCATAAGGCTTATGCCGATCAAGCTATAGGAATGGATTTTGAATTTGTAGATACTAACAATATTTCTACTGATGACTCGATAGAAAGTGAAATGCCATACTAGACTAAATGATTGTAATGATTGTAATTATTGTATAGTTTTATTATGTATTCTTTATTTTTAAAACGTTGACAAAAGCATGTGATTAGTTTGGTATGCAGCAAAAATCCAAAAAATTGTGCAATGAAACATTTAGTTTCTGTGAAAGACAATGATTCATCCAGTGACTAACAGTGCAAATTTACTGCTTACAGTGAAAACTTGGTCACTTGACTTTAGGTTCTGAATCTCATTATCAGTCAGAAAATTTTACTGGATTAGATTTAGTGGTAAAATCTGTACTCTGTATATTTGTATATTTGTTAAAGTTTCGAAATATTTTCAAAACTTGTATCCACCTGCTTTTAAAAAACTGTGATGATTAACTTTCTACTCCACATTTGTAACATTAAGAATTGTTTTTTCATTAAAAGAGCATCAATATTTTCTTCTTACTATATGTATATAACTATAAAATTAAGAGTTTATTTTTGATACGCCATAAAATTATTGATAAAAGAAAATTGTATTTTATATTTTACTATTCCCCAAAAAAGTTGTTTTAGCTATTAAACTCCAAAAACGAAACAGACAACGAAAACAGACAAATTGAACAATTCAAATGAAGCAAAATACACGCAGCACGTAAAACAAAAAACAATTTACCACCCATCGCTAATTCAACTCGTAGCTAACAGCAAATGATTACCAAGAGAATCAAACGACCACTAATCAATCAGCGAGCTCGTACTCTTAGAATAAAAAAAAAGGAAGGCGCGCTAGGCAAATCCGCCGTGTTTTTCCCATAATTAAGCGAAACGAGCGGGCGGCGCGAGGCGCCGAGGGCGTGCCGCGGTCTCGCGCTCTCGCAACTCCCGGCGCAAATCGCCGCGCGCGATATTCCCTCATTAGCGTCGTCTCCCCTCCCCCGATACAGGCGCATCAGCGTCACGCTCCGCCCGCGCGTATGCAGGTATATCGGCGGCGCTCAATTATCTAATATCCCGATCGGCGCGATAGGGGCACCTCCCCGCCTAATTGCGCAACGGGTTGCTCGGCTCGTGGCGCAACGCGCGCGGGCCCGTTGTTTAAATAAATTTCCCGCTTGTTTATGATAATGCGCCTGGCATTGTGCAACGGCCGCTGCGAGCTCTCATTGTTACGAGCTCCTAAGGTGAATGGAAATCAATGGGATAAGAAACGATCGTCGTAATGCGGGAATACAATATGGGATGGGACTCGGGGGATTTTTTTTTTTTAGGCTCAATGGGAAATATTAATGATAAGCGCATGGGAGAGTGCGTTTGTGTGGCAGGCGTGGGGAATATTGAAAAGGATTGATAAAACGCGTTAATTAAACGTAAATAATCGGCAAGCGTTATTTAATCTGACAAGTAGATATTTCATTATCTTTAATTAGCTAATAAATTTCGATGGAATATTTTATAAATTCTCTGCGTCGGGATGGCCTTTTTTTACAATCGCATCATCATCGTATAATAATGTTAATTCAATGACAGATTATTCTTGTAATTGAACAATATTTTAGCTGGGAGATGCTGTAAAGATAAGTGTAATTAGAGAGATAACATCTGATTTCTTGCGGATTAATTATGCGCATGGCATTTCCTTTGAAATTATAATATTTTCTGCAAATATACAAGTGTCATCTGTTATTTTTTTAAAGGATAAATTTTGTTTCCTCGAGTACTATAAATTTGATTCTTTTTATAGTTTCTTCAAAAAAGGTAACATCTTACATGAAGATGTTATAAAAATGTTAAACAAAAATAAACTTTTTTGTAAATTATTGGATTAATAAAACACATCAATTTAATCAAAGATATTTAGTTACTGTTAAATAAAGAAATAAGCACATAAAGTATATTAAATAAAAAAACAAAAATTTTTATTTCTTATAAGAAGAAGAAACTTATTCGTTCTACGAACAACTTACTCATTAAATTTAATTTTATATGCATTCATTACAAAAAACTTCACAGTTAGGTATTAAAGAAGTATCTCAAAACGATCCAACGTTTAAACGAAAGAAGTAAGAAATACTTATTTTTTTGTTCAAACTACCGCTTCCCGCCACTGACGAAAAATTCCTATACATACACAAATTAACTCGAGCGACCCAACCGCGCTAATTTTCATCTCCACCTCCAATTAAATTCCGGCGCGCGATAGTTTCAATTAAACCTACCGTCTTAATATAGCCCCTTCCGAGAAGATCGCGAGAAGAAAGTCGAGAGGGAATTTTCAAAAAGCTCGAGGAACGCGACACGCGCTCGAGAAAAAGCCGGGGCGAACGGCCGCGCGCCGGTCGAAACGCCGGATAATCAGCGCGCGGCCGAGCGAGTGCATAACTCGTGTGTGCGTGCGTAAAACCGCGGACGCGCGACCCCGCGCGGGGCCCCTTTTTCCCCCCCGGGTCCCGGGGAGCCCGCGCGCCGGCCGGTTCCCGGTAGCGGGACGTGTCTTCCCGTGGTCCCGCGGAATAATTGGATCGGCACAATTAGAGGGAAGGAGAGGCCTCCTGCATTCGATCGTGTACTCGCTTTCTCTTTCTCTCTCTCTTCTCTCCTCTCTTTCTCCGTCTCTTTCCTCGGCGGTAAAAACGAGGAGTCCTAATGGAATCGGCGGTTCTTGCGCGCGCGCGCGCGGGCACCCGTACGACCCGGCAATAAAATTTAACAAGCTTCCCGTTTATTATTTCAGGAATCCCGCCGCTCCGAGAAAGTAATCCCGTCCCCGCTATCGCCGCGCGCCGTCACACTCTAAATTCTTCCGAGTGAAATATCAGGCGGTTTTGCGCGGAGGAGTCAAATCGCCGCGCGGAGCCCCCGGGGGGCTCTTAAACGGGCGACGTTCTCGCGATTTTTAAATCGCGGAAGGACGACCGTCCGTTGGTGCTTCTTACGGGGACTGCGGAGTGCCTTTTTGTAGAAGCCGTTTAGTCACGGGGCTCTTTCGATGCTCGCGATGAAGCTTTTAATAAGTCCGTTCTAAAAAATGAATGTTTATAGCTTTTATCGAAGTTTGCGAATGTTACTTTTTTTAGTTATTAAGGATCCGTATATTTTTATGATAGTTATGATTCTTGTTGTGTATTACAAATGCCAAAAAGGCAAAGTTAAAGTCACGCGCCGAATTAGCAATGAAGACGAAAGGTACCAAAAAAAAAGTGCGGTCACGTTATGAAGGAATGTCGTAATCTCTTTGAGAGTATATAGAAACATTCTTTTAATAAAGTTTCTTTTTCTGTAATGTACAAAATAATGAAGCGTAATATTTATGCAGTACCTTTATATTCTATATAAGTATATATAATCATCAAATGATGTACTATATTATATGGTCGCTTCTTACTACGAAGACTAACACATCTCAGAAAATGACCTATTTTAATTTGTGATTTTTAAAGCACTAGAGCAAAATAAATAAACTCTTCTAAAACTTGATAAACATCAGTGATACCACGAGTTTTTCAGATCTTAGACACATTTATTTCACTCTGGTCCTCTGAAAACCGCAAATTAAAACAGATCTTTTTTGAAATGCGTTAGTCTTCGTAGGAAGCGACGATATAATATTCAAGTTGAATTAATAAAAAGTGTTCGATTAATTACTAAGTAGTGGACTTGACTAATTTTTAGTAAAATTTCCGAACATTTTAACATTATTTTTATCTCCATTCGCAAGCAAGCCCCTGAGCACCCGGGAAAATTTGAGACACAGCTTTACATAACGAAGGAAACACGATCCTCGATCGGACCGTCGAAGCGCGCGCACCTGCACACCCCAAAACTCGCGTGCGACCTCTTCGCCCGTGTCTCCTCCCAAACCGAACAAAAAAAAGGAAACAAGAGAGCGAAGGCGCGCGCGCGCGCAAAAAAAGCACAAAACGACGAAGCGATCCTTTGTATATAGGTCGTGCAGGCGAGCGCAGCGGCAATGAAAGGTCCGCGGGCCCACGAAAAATGCGAGCGCAAGAAACCGGGCGCGCGCGAAGAGAAACGAGGCGCGAGAGGGTCGTTGATCGTCGCGGTGCCCCCGGGGACTAGTTTCTTTGCCTCGCGCACCCGAGAGATGCCTTTATCGCTCGCCCCTTTTTTTCTTGTGTGCCGTAGGAGATTCGTCGATTGCGCCGCGGCTCAATTATCATTTTGCCGCGCGCGCGCGCGCTCTTTACGTGCTGGCGCGCGAGGATCGCCCGCGGGGACGCGTTCTTCCGCTTAATCGGCCCCGCAGCCTCTCTGTCTCTCTCGCCTTGGGAATTATATCGCGCATTGTGATTAATGGAGACGTAGCGAGGCGGCGACGCGCTCCCGCCATTTTTCGCGGGGGCTATTATGCGGGAAAAAGAGATGGATTTTTAACACTTGTCAGCGAGCGGCTGAAGAAGTGTGAAGGATTAAGTGGACGGGACGTCGTGGCGCTGGATCAACGTCATAATTCTTCCTTCGGATTTTTCTGCGGCTCGAGGAATAATTGATTTGTCTTTATGATCGAATGTAGCTGAAGCGCGAGAAGGAATAGTTTGTGGTGACTCTTCGTGTATAAAAACTCTAAAATTTATTCAGTGATGCCAGATGACGGCACGTCAGCGAATATATATGGAGTAATAAAAATTAATGTTAATTTAAAGAATTTGAAGGGAAACGCTTAAAAATCTGGCAACTCTGAATTTATTATACTTAATTTTACTAAAATAACAATCGCGATCTCTAAATATGAAATTTCCCCCTAAACATCAAATGTTACATACCAACGATACTTCATGTTTAGGAGGTTAAAAATCAAATTTAAGTGATACTTTCATTTAGAATATTATAAGAAATCTTTGGAAAATAAATTCGAATAGACTTACAGTCTTATTCTACGCAACTCCTAAATTATAGATAGATGAATACGAAAAATCATTAATGTATTATCATGCGTAAATGTAGACAAGCACTATTTTCGAAAGTCTATTTATTAAAAATAACTAAATATGACATATGACATACTTAATTTTTGTGCAAAAATATTTAAATGAAAAATTTCAATTTTATATTCGCTGGAGATGGCTGTACTCGATGCAGCAGAATATGTAGACAAGCTCATAATTACTATCATCCTTACAGCCATAAAATCACACCTGTCAAGATAACTTTAAGTAATTTTCGTGAATAATTAATGAGTTTCCTTAAAAAACATAATGTATACTAATGCAAAAGAGCGCGCAAGAGTAAATTTTAATTTGCTTCTTTAAAGCATGAATTTATTGCAGTTTACACGCCCAACAAGTTAAAAATTCACTTATCACCTTAAAAAGCTTTTCACTATAAGCAGTAAAACTCTACTAATTACCTTTACCGCGGGCAAATCTAGTATCTACAAGGAAGATCGCTCGAAGTTACTTGCGGGACTTCAAAAAAAAAAGCGAACTTCATCAAGATACGCCGCGCTTCCAGGAAAAACTATAGACTTGCAAAAAGACACGCTCGAGAAGTTGAAGTCAGACGAGTCGCTCGCGCTTGTAGTGCACATAGCTGAGAGCGAAGGAAATCGACTTGGCGGTTGTATACACGCCGGCAATAATCGTCGGGTGTGCGCTCGCGTAAAATCGCACCTGGCGCGCGCAGGATGCGAAAGAGCGCCGGCTAAGCGGCTCGCGTCCCGGAGGCGACGCGCGTCGCGTAATCGTTTATGGATTACGTGCCGATAAAACGAAAAACGAGTCGCGCGCAAGGTGCGGCCCCTATCGATGTCAAGGATCGACGCGCTCCGTTTCTTCCGGGCGCGATTCCTCTTTTTTTTTGTTGCGCGGATCCTTCGGTTTTGACGAATGGTTATAGTGTACGAAGAAATGTTGCTGTTATTTTTAGCAACGAGGAAGACCTGGATAATATTATTTTGCACATTATTTGTGAAAAATAACATAGAAAAATGAAATTTCGTATTTAGAGATCGAGATTATTCTTTAGTAAAATTTAGTATTGTAATTGGTGTACAATTGACTTAACAAAATTCTTCCAGTTTTTGAAATGAGAAAATGTTAACCAGCATCAATCTACTGCAAATGAAAAATCCTCATGTAAATCATGTTTTGTCATTATTTCTACCCTATATTTTCTGGAAAATTAAAGTGGTCGGACCAGGTGAGGGTCCTTTCATCTTTTTTGTTGTTTGTAAAATAATAGCTTGTATAAAATGTCGGTTTTTGTGAAAACTGCAATTCAAATTGGATGACAGAAGACAACCAAAGGATGAAATTTTATCGATTAAATAAAACACTGCAACTCTAAGTCTTCGCTTCCTGTGAAGACTAACAGATTTCATTTCCCGCTGCGAAGACTAGTACATCTCGGAGCTTTGCCGCGAAGACAAACACTTTTCGTTTCTTTCCGCGAAGACTAGTAGATCTCGCAATTTTGTCGCAAAGACTAAGATTTCGCACGTTTGCCTCAAGGACAAGTATATTTTGCAGCTTTGTGGCCATATGTAAGTTAAGTATGACTAATAATAGAAGTAAAAAAATATTTGAAAAAGAACAACTATTGAGACAGCTGTGAAATGTATTAGTTCTTAAGGCAAACGCGTAAAATGTCCTAGTCTTCGCAGCGGAAAATGAAAAGTCTTAGTCTTCGCAAAGGCTCGAAATGAGTTAGTCTTCGCAGCAAAGCCGAAATCTGCTAGTCTTCGTCGGAAATTTGAAATGTATTACTCTTCGTAGGAAGCGACGA
>UXGC01002159.1:0-13545 GCA_900480045.1 Eurytoma adleriae
TCGGCTTCGCCTCGGCCATCACACCACGTCCGTGCGGAAGTTCCATTTTCCCCCCTTGTAAGAAAATCTACTATTCATGTATCATACATGCAAAATTAAAATAAACAAGCAAATAGGTTATGTTTAGCAAGCATGCTTTAATACAAAGCACATGTTATACATCATGTGTATAACTTATACGTAAATAACTCTTCCAGATGAGAGTAATTGAAATTGCTCAAAAACTCCTTCATTTTATACACTTTTTATTAAAAAACTATATCGATGTGCATAATAAAGTAAATGCGCGAACAGAGGCACAGCAACTTCCCGTCGGTACGGTGCGGTTGCTCTCTCAGTAAATGGTAACGCAGCGCTACCGCGGTTAAAGAAAGCAACTCTCCTACTGTGGGTGAGTAGCGCTCCCATTTAGGGAACTTTACTCCTCTAGCCTCTAGTAACGCTGCTCTCAGTCATAAGTAGAGTACTCTACCAATCCCTTTTCAGTGTATGTAAAAGGAAAAGTAAATAAAAGCAGTCAACATCATTAACACCTTTAAATAAGGAAATGACAGGGTTCGATCACTCCGAAGAACTCCAACAAATTCATGGAGATAGGTTTTTACAGTACCAAAAGTACTGCACAAGTCAAAAATATGGAATAATTTCATAAATTAATGTTACTTGAATGGTTTAGAATTTAGAAAGTCAAAGTAACGAATATCAAATAGTATTTTTTAATAATAAGCTAGACGCATAACTGTTTACGAGTATGATTTAATATTACCTGTGTTTTTATTAAGAGCTAGAGCTTAACGGTCGTGGGAGATGTCTAGATCTTTTTTACAAAATTAACCTTTTTTTATCATGTATTGCTATAGGTCTGAGATATTGAAACCTACGTGACATGTGCTGTCTAGGTATTTTAATAAATTTTAGCATATATTAATGAATATTTGAATTTCTTACAAAAAAGCGAAAGCTTGAATCAGTCTGAAATTTTAAGAAAACATTGTTAAATATATAACCTGTCGCTATGAATATTTTGAAGAGTTAGCATCGAGCTCTCACATTGAATTTTGACAATGCTATTTTTGATGGTAAGTATAAAATTACATTTTTCGTTAAATTGCACCACATTTGAATTTATTGAGCGAAACTGTGTTCGATTGCCAACAAAGAACTTGTGCAGTACTTTTTGTACTATAAAAACCTATCTCCATGAATTTTTTGGAGTTCTTCAGAGTGATCGAACCCTGTCATTTCCTTATTTAAAGGTTTATATTAAACACCATTCATTTAAAAGTGCTGAATATTATCTCAATAATATTTTTTTGGAAAATTCAGAAAATTTTACAAAAGAAACTTTAATGTCTATAGTGAAAAATGCATCTCTGAAGAGCTATAAATTAATGAAATTAGGCAAAAAATACCAAAAAGACTTAAATCACCAACTTTGACTATCTTATAAACGGGTGAATGAAAAAATCTGAAAATATTCACACATTCCTGGTAAACTGTAGAACATTATCCCAAAGTTTTAGAAAAAAAATTTTTCGGTCGGTCGATTTGTCAGAGAATCGCATATATACATACATATGTCGATCCCTACTTTCCGGAATTATTCCTAGTAGCTTATGCTATGTTCCGAGATTTTTCGTTATTTCCAGGCAGCCCGGAAAATCTGCATATCCACTATAGAGTTTTTAGTGTCTTCAGACACTATGATTTCTTCACGGCCGAAATGCCGGAGTTCATTCTTTTCCTCACAGAACTAGTAAAGTACGCGGATTTTACATTACCGATAATTTTAATGATTTTATTTCTCACCATTTATTTCGAACGAGTGGCCCATTAGGAAATCCCATGCCTTTTCGGCCACCCGTTATAATATATATAAATATGGGTCATTTCGCTGGATTTCGATAGATCGCTGTTGCGGGGGGTCACCGATTTCGCTGTCGATTTTTTATACGATAGTAAATATAAAAAAAGTAACTCCCTGAAAGTTTCAACTTCTACTACACGCGTGACACCAGCTGTTAGAATTTTCCAACGTTTCAATTTTCGTAATTTTAGACCTGTTTTTAAAAAATTCCAGAAGGCCAAAATTTTAACAATATAAGCCCTGCAAGGTCTCTTGTTATTTTTTCATAAAGTTTCTGAAAAAAATAATGTATCAAGATATTTAATTTAGATTATTTCCGAGACTAATATATAATACTCATCGATTTCGGCGATTTTCAGTTCAATTTTGAATCACTCGTTCTCGCAACTGGTTTGATATTTTTGAACCCACTACATCTAATTTTTTTCATCTTTCCAAGATCTTCAATTTTCTTTTTTATACGTACAATTTCGATTGAATCGGCCGTGTGGGTAAGCATTTGAAGTTTTCCTATTTTTCGAATTCAGATAAATTGACACCCTTATATCTTTTTTCATTCCTTTTCGATTTAGCTGAAATTTTCAGGAAATTTACTTCTTTTTACGTAGAATACGATACAATTGGTTTAATTCTAAGTATTGAAAACTTTATGTCCAAATTTGATCATAATGTTCATGCTTTTCTCGTATAACGAATAGATAACTAATACTCGGATCAATTCTATGTCTGAATTATTATTTGACAGTTGTACTTGCCAGAACTTTTTTTAATTAAAAATAATACAAAATGTTGTAGAATATTTCTGAATGGGACGTGAAAAAATTTAAAGCTATAGGAGGTTCGAATTACGGCCAAAATTTTCGTTACACCGCTCGCACGTTCGGGACAGTTGCCGGTCCGTAGCTCTCTCAATTGTTTAAAATGGCGTCGCTCGCAACTCACGCACTCGATCTCTCTTTCTCTCAATTATAAATCAAGTATTCTCTAGAAGGGCCTGCTCGACGTTCACCATCTCTTCTGAAGACGCTGTTGTGAGGTTAGTTTGGCTGTCTGTGATCTTTTTCGTGTTGAGTGTGGCTACTGAACACTCCGTGAGTTTCTCCTCCCGCGTTCCCCATCGGTTCACTGCACTGCTCCGCGCTTCGTCCATCGTCCGTATGCGAGTGGCACTTCAGGGACCTTCTTTGCCAGCCTGCAGGCACCAGCCATGACGCGCTTACCTCAGTACTCAGTAGGTGGCTCTTCGAGTACCAAACCGCCGAAGGAGCTGCTATCCCTGCTTAAATAAATGAGCTTAGCACTGATCTCAGCACTGAGCTGTGAACTGAGATCAGAACTGAGCTCAGCACTGAGCTCCGAATTTGGCCGGATTTCGTAGCTCAGTTCTGAGCTCAGTTCTGAGCTGAGTTTTATTTTATATAATCTAATAAAATATGACAATTCTCAGCTGAGAACTGAGCTCAGAACTCAGCTGTGAACTGAGCTACGAAATCCGGCCGAATTCGGAGCTCAGTTCTGAGCTCAATTTTGAGCTCAGTTCGCAGCACAGTTCTGAGCTCAGTTCTGAGCTCTTTTTTTAAGCAGGGATACCCAGGCTGTTCGGACTGCTCCTCACTAGAACTAACGCAGGCAAGCCAAACGCCTCCAAACATTAAAACAGGAAGCAAATGTGCTAGAGAGACAAAAAATCTGACTACGAACACGACAAAGCCAAAAGCATCTGACGCGAGCAGCACCATAATAAAACCAACAACAGCTACTAGCCTTGTCTCGGCTTTCACCCCAGCCCATAAACCAGGCATCAGCCCGCCTCTTGCTACCAACCCAGCAGTGGACCGTCTTCGCAGCGCTGGGACTTCTTTACCTTCGAAATCATTCCCATCCAGGTTTTCGGCGCAACACCTCGAAAATTCTCATGCTAAAATCGAGATAATCGACGAGTCGATGAGCAGACTCAATGCCAAACTGGGTAAGGTTACCGACTTGTACGACCACCTGCACAAGGCCGTGTTGCCAGTTGTGAAGTTAATCTCAGGACTTTAGAGCGCAGTCAAAATACTTCTTGAGGGACATCCCGTACTGCTCGGTGAATTTGAAAGACTCGAAACTCGCCTCGATGAAATCGAGTCCTATCAGGAAGGAAAAGTCTCTGTTGACGCTGACTACAAATTTCGAGTTGACAAGTTAGAATCACGTGTCGCGGAACTCGAGGCTAGGCTTGCAAAGAGTTGCACGGTGTTCTCCTTGTACACGTGCAACTCCGACGTGAATAATAACAGCGTGATGCATGAGCGAGCACGGAAGTCTTGCGGAAAGGCCGCAAACCTCGACGGCCGCCCCTTTCCAGGAGCCGAACCCACTATTCTCGACAAGATCTCCACTGCTCGCTCATGTCCCTCGAAAAAGGGAGTCCATGGAAGGCGGGGCAAGATCATCCCCGCTAGAGATGATGACAGTGCGGATGGCGAGCCTAAGCTTTCCGTGACCTGCATTGTGGATGGTTCTCAGAACCTTCACGAACGGATCGCAGTGGCTCATGCTGCCCTCCATGCTGCCCTCCCATCGCTAAAAATCAAAATATTAAGGCAGTGAGATCCCTTGCTACCCCTGCAATGACAGGCACACCGACTTCCAAGGATGACCCACCATTCGGAATTTAAATAAGCCTGAGCTATATAACTTCCTTGTCGAACTTTTTATCAATCCACCCGCGCGCAAATTCTTCTTGCTAAAAAAGGCTCATTAGACTCCACTCAACAGATGTAGACGTTTCTGCCCTTGACAAGGGACTTGCCTCACGCATCATGCCCAGTAGAATCTTTATAAATGAAATTCTACCACTAGTAGTATATAACAAGTTCTCATCATCTAAAAGGGAAGCAAAAATCATCGGCTTTCGACTCCGTGTGGCACTATTCTGGCAGGTTCCTCGCCAGGTGAAACGAAGGTCACAATTATTTCAAATGCGGAGACGACATACGGAAGTTCGAGTGTAAATATACGTCCAGCGAGCGGCCATCCGCGAATCTCGATCCCCCAACCACATCCTCAGCGCCAACTGCAACACCAACCCCTCCATATCCCACTCGGGATTGACTCGGTACCAGTCGCCGTTTAAATGATTTGAAGCTAAAAGCGAGCTTCATGACCGTGACCTCCCTTAAGGGTCATATCGATGGTCTTCGCCAATTCTTGCTTCCCGACCCCTCCTACCGTCTCTTTGGAGTAGCGGAATCTTAACTTGCAAATACCGTAACGGATAGCGTCATTAAGATCGACGGTTATTCAGTGCTTAGACAGGATAGGAACGGGCAAAACAGAGGAGTTTCGTTGTATATAAAAAACGATTTAAAAGTTACCACGTTGGCAAACTCTAGAAGAAAAGGGCCAGGGAAACCTGGCTATCCTGAATCTTTGATGTGCAATATTCAAGTTGCCCGCAACTCCTCCCTCATTCTCGTTTGCATCATCTACAGACCTCAGGAAGTCTCCTTCCTGAATAAGCTCGATTTACTGAACAGCCTACGATCGTTTTGTGGCGACTACAGTCACAAAATCATCATGGGTCATTTCAATGCCGATCTCCTCTCTAACAAGGATGACGCCAAGTTATTGCGGAAACTTACTGCTGAGTTGTCTTTACGGATTGTAGACCATGGTCCCACACACTTCACTAATACCTCGCGCATGGATTTACGCAATACTTGTCGACGATAACGACATTCCCCTTAGTGCAGCAAACCAGCTACCACCCTTCAAAGGCAGATATGCATCATTAATAGCTCTATTAAGACTCCGCACGTCTCCATTCCTATGGACAGTTTTGCCTTTTAGAGACTACAACAGCGTTGATGCAGCCACCCTTCTTAATTCTATTCTTGCCACGTACGACTGGTCTGCACTAAGTGATACCACGGGCAGCATCGACAATAAACTTGATTGCCTAAATCAAAACCTCTTATCCACAATTAACACTCTTGCACCTCTGAAGCAGGTTAACTTTAGGCACAAACCTCTCGTTGATCAAAAGGGATGCTGTCTTACGTCGGTTCGAAAGAATGAAAACTGCACTATTTCTCAATGAATTCTCACTGACGAGCTTAACACTCACTTTGCGAGGATCTCAGTATCGCAAGATGAAAACATTTCTGAGGTCGACAACCTCATTTCCTCCACAAGTGAGAAAGGCTTTAAATTTCAAGAGGTTACCCTCAATGATGTCATTCTAGCAATCGGACATTTTTCTAGCCAGAAAGCCAGAGGGCCAGATGAGATCCTGCAAAGCATAGTGTTAAAAGCCCTTCCCGTAATTGGTCCCCATCTAGTATCCCTCTTCAACACCTCCTTAAAAACAACATATTCCCCAGCACTTGGAAGCTAGCACATCTTATTAAGACTTCCGCCCGATTGCACTGTTATGCTTCCTTTCTAAAGTGTTCGAGAAAATAGTACATACCCAAATATCTGATTTTCTTTCAGGAATTTTCACTCAAACTGCTTTACTGAAGTTGACTGAAGATATTTGAAAGGGCATCGATAGAAAATTAGTCACACTGCTTTTATTCGATTTCAACAAGGCTTTCGACACCAACTCACCCTGTTGCTTGCTAAATAAACTCCAAAAACTAGGTTTCTCTCGCTTTGCACTCCTGTCGGTAAAATCATATTTTCAAGGTGGAAAACAGTTAGTTCTTGCAGACTCACATAAATCTCCGTGGGTAGATACAAATCTCGGAGTCCCATAGGGGTCCGTGCTTGGTCCTCCTTTTTTCTGCATTTTCATAAATGATCTCAGCAGTGTACTAAATATCCCCGGCGTCTAACGCATCTTCTGTACGGACGATTTAGAGGAATTCGTCCAAATCCCCGCAGATAGCATTCAGGTGGATCTTGATATCCTTGCCTCGGTAGCACAAGCTGCCGCCGACTGGTCGTCATCTGTCGGCCTGAAGATCAACTCCTCCAAAACACAGGCAATCCTATTCAGCTCTCCCCGTACTGTCTCCGCCATCTACGGCAGTTCACCGCGAATTGAGCTTGGAGACGGCACCATGATCGGTCTTTCGGATCCAGTTACCAGTTTTGGCGTTTTTTTGGACTCAAAATTACATTGGAATGCTCACGTAGATCATGTTCCCAAAAAATGCAACAGAGTCCTGTACAGTCACAGATTCTTTAGTAAATACACCATGGAGACACTCCGCATCGTAAACTACTGCTAGATGGTTTATCTAGATGCCTCTCTGGATCTCCATAGGCGTCTTCAAGTGCTGCAAAACGCCTGTGCGCGATGTGTCGGTTATTCCAGCGGGTTCTCACATCACTCCTGTCAGGGAGCAACTAGGCTGGCTGAAACTTAATACGCGCAGAAGCTACTTTGTAACTCTCTACCTTTACCTTAGAGCATATACTACTGGAGGCTGCATTCTCCTTGCCGAAAGTATAGACGCGGATGTAGAGAGAGAAAGATATAGTAGGGTACATGCTATCTCACATTACATACCATCCGGTCTAATCTGATTGGCCATCTGTGAAGGAGTTAGCAAATCACGTGCTGCTAGAGAAAGATAACATTTACCCCACTATACCTTTCTCTCTCTGCAACCGCATCTACACTTTCGGCAAGGGGAATGCAGCCTCCAGTAGTATATGCTCTAAGGCCTTTACAGGATCTCGCGTATAAAGAAGCCAGCCTACCTGGTACTCCTCTTCACCCACTACTCACCCAGAGGTCCCCAAAGAGGTAAGCCGAAGGAACTCTCCATTCCTTCCTCTAGAACCAACACTGGATACAGTTCCTTCCATATGCAAGTAGCGTATCTCTGGAACTCTTCCGGTTACCATCCATAACCTCCCCTCACTCTTCCAATTCAAAACGGCAGCTTGGAACTATTTTGTAAATTTGGACTGACTAAACTATGATATTGTTTATGCGAATATGTGTTTATTTTTATTTTTATTCTAGTCTGATAGATAACCGCAAGAAAATTTCTGTAACTCGACTGTGATTTTTATCAACTACTTTATGTAATTTACAGTGGACCCTGATTCACTTTTTTATATTTATTTATGCAATAAATCTCGCATCTATCTATCTATCTATAAATAGCAATAAATCTCATATCTATCTCATATCTATCTCATATCTATCTATCTATTTATCTAACTATCTATAAAAAATCGACAGCAAAATCGGTGACCCCCCGCAACAGCGATTTATCGAAATCCAGTGGAATGACCATCTACTTATAATTTCAAAGTTTTATTTTTAATATCCCAATTTTTACTCTTCGCATCATTTTATTAGCCGGAGGATTGCAACAGTGATGAATCTGAATGGCAAAAATCCTATGAGAAACGAATTGAGACAGTAACAGAGAATGAATCTCAATATGTTCCAAATGACTTACAAGATGACATTCATGACATTCCCGACAACATTGCAGATGCCATTTCAGACGATATTTCAAATGCCAATCAAGACGACATTCCCAATGACATTCCAGACGACATTCCAAATGACAATCCACATAGTCAAAATCAAATTATGAATGAACAAGAATCGGAAGTATTTCAGATGTTAGAAGAGAAGGATAAAGAAATTCAAAAATTAAAAGAAGAGAAAGAACTTTTGGCAAAGGAATTAGAATTGGAGGTCCAAGATAAAAAATATTTGCAAGACAAATTAGAAAAATATAAAACTGAAAATGTTAAAATGTTGCAAGGTATTAGCAAAAATACTTGATAAAGACTGTCATTTTAATAATTCCATGATTTTATTTTAATAATTTCTCGCAATCTCTATGGGTAGTTGAGAAAAAACCTTCGTAGAAAATGTTGCTATCAAAAACTTGCAGTTTCGGAGAGATTGGGTGGTACAAAATTTTGACACTCCTAGTAAAACAATACTTTGATCACCCTGTCTTTTAAATCGGCTCATTGGAAATCTTATCTTGTATTTCTTCTTATTTCATTTGACTTGTAGAAGTTCAACTTCTGTTCTTTCCTATTCGTGTCTAATTTTATCATTTCTTCATTCTTTTCATATGTTCCTCTTATTATATTTAGTTATGAATATCAAAAGATATTTTGAAAGGGAGGGGGGAAATATAAACAATGTCGCCTTGAACTGATTAAGGCGGTCCACAACCTTTAACTTAAAAAAAATCGTTTTTTATTTAATTTTCTGAACGATGTTAATAATGCGTCCCTAAATTTTAATAATAATAATATTTGAATAAAAGGCAGCAAAAATATCTCTAGAAAATCCCTAGGAATACCAATAGGATGACGCAGGCCCATTGTATTACGTTTAGTGAGTTACTTCTAACCTCCAAACTGTTCAGTACTTGCTTGCTATTCTCAAAATTTGTTTAAACTTAATTCAATAATTAATGGGTAAAAGTAGTCAAAACTCATACCAAGAATGTTCCCGATTCATTAGATTTTAAGATGCAAAAGGAATTTTGTCACAATTTAAATTCATTTTCAAGAAAACTCATTATTTACGTGGTCTTCAGAAACTGTTACCTAAGCTTAATTAAATACAATTAAATTAAAATATTACATGTTTTAGGTAGAGTAGGTACTTAAAACCATTTGCAATAATCAATATATCTCTTACATTCTTAAACCATTTGCAATAATCAATGTATCTCTTACATTCTTAAACCATTTGCAATAATTAATTTACCTATTAAATCTTTTGAAGCTGTTTTAAGGAAAATGTATAATTTTGGGGTTTGGCGTAACCTACAGATCCAACGCATCAATCAATTTTGATGGGGTTTAGCTTAAATTGTTGGTAATTAATGTCATTTAGGGCCGAAGAGTTGTAGGAATTACAATTTTTAGAATAAGTATTTGAATGAGCTCAAAAACTGCATAAATTCTTGAGATTGAAGAAATTTAAGTAGTTTTAAGTAGTTTTTGAGCTCATTCAAATACTTATTCTAAAAATTTTAATTCTTACAACTCTTTAGCCCTAAATGACATTAATTATTAACAATTTAAGCCAAATCACATCAAAATTGATTGATCCGGTGGACCTGTAGGTTACGTCAGTCAAAATTTAAAAATTGACATAGCTTCAGAAAAAATGGGCCTAAAGACTTCTAATTCATCTCATTTTGTTACAAAACTAATATATTTTTATAGTATTAAAAGTATATTTTGTTATATATTTAAAATTTATATTGCTGTATTTAAATCTTTGTGCTGTAAGCCTGAGCTTCTCTTTATTGCATGAAATCTCTTTAAAATCTCTGTAGGTTTAATTATTTTCTGAAAATATACTGCATGTTATTCAACCTTGATTATTATATTGTCATTCTACAGCAAATCTCATTTTTCCATTACTTTCAGGCATCAATTTCTTGCTCATTAATGAGCTCCTACTGATTTTTACGTTTTTTTACAATCATCCTGCTGAAAAAAAATTACGTAATTATCATATGATGATCATGTGATAATCAAGTGATAATCGTGTGATAGTGCCTGGTACTCTTCTTCATAGTAAAGTCCCGCAGAATTGGAGGTCACCCTAACTACTGACCTGTAGATCGTTGACGAGAACTTTCTGTTCTGTTCCATAATTCGACCAAGTACCTGGTGATTTTTCTTGTAGTAGATGACCGCCGATCTGAAGGTCCTCCTGGAATTTGAATATCTTTCACGAAGAATTTATTGTTCCTTTCGGCAATCGACCAAGTACCTGGTTCTCGATCTTCTTCGGAGTATATATATTTGCTATTTTCTGTTATTTTCTGTTAAATAGTCAACATTTAGACAAAGAATAGCAGAAAATAATAGAAAATAACAAATATTTTTTTCAGAGTTTGTGCTTTTCTTCTTATTTTTTGTGCGCATTAACTATCTGACTTCCAGATATCACTCATGTGTAAATTGAATTTTTTAACCTGATATTTGCGAATGTGTACCGTGTGAGATTAGCAAATTTAACAAGGAAAAATATATACGTTGATAATAATATGTTATACAATTTAAATTCAATATCCCCAGTAATCAGTTACCAACAAACGGATCTAATTTTGATGGCTTGCAATTTACCTGAAATTTTGTGTTATAACAGGATTACTTTTACTTCACATGCGAAATACCCCGCAGGAATTTTCTGCACCGACGCCCCTAGGTGCAGCTGCAAGTGCTTCGGCACCCGCATGCAATGTCGTTACAGATGACTCGATGATTCAACCTCGCAACTATTTAGACTCCGCCAAGTCCGAGCACGTTTTACACTAACTTCGAAAACTCGTATACGGTCTCTTGCTATATCGGCTAGTGTATAATATTTGTGTTTCATGGAAAATGCTCTCCGAAAAATCCTCAATAACGGCTCATGTACACACCTTCCATTCTTACATTTACGGCAACTTCGTTTGCCATTATAACGTAAGCTTGATATAAAACTGAATCTTCATTTGATATAAATTGGACGGCTGTTGCCGTCATGCTAGTAAATATGTAACAAATTTAGAGCGACTGTTGCTGTAGATCAGAACATAAGCGAGGGCAATGATTTTAATTACTTGTACTCATATTTCGAGATATGAAGTAGAATATGAATATACATAATTTGATGTAAATTTGACCGCTAACTTTGCTTAGATCCGTTTATTGGTAACTGATTATTGGATAATTTTCCAGAATTTATTCAAATCAGGAATGTAGTCCAAAAAAGGATTGATGTTACTCAACCAGGATCGGTAGCAGGATCAGCATCATATCCGGGAACATCAGGCATGAATTACAACGCACAGGTATGTTATGCATGTGAAGAATATAAAAAAATAATGGCATATAGGGCTGTTTGAGCTAGCTGAGTTGGATTTGAGTGATAAAAAATAAGTTGCGGTTTTATTTTTTGTTATATGGTACTAACTGCTTTTTAACTATATACTAGCTCTACACATTACAACATAAAATTGAAAGTATAAAGAACCTTGGAAAATCTATCAATGAGAGAACCTTATAACTTGCTAAAAAATCGCGTGATTATGAAATGATTATCATGTGACAAACATGTGATACTTTTGAACAGGTACTGTGTTGTGATTTCTTTTTCCTATTGAAACCGTATATGACCCCAGTTTTAGCTACATTTATCAAGATTATTTCTAAAATGAAGAAAACGAAAATGATTTACCAATTAATTAATTTTTTCTGCACTTGCAATTAGTAAAGTTTAATTTTACGGACATGGGAAATAATAATATTAATCTGCACCATATATCAGTCACATTTTATTACCACGTATTTTAATCTGCGCTGAAAACGAACATGAAATCTCGGCCATTCACGTCACAATCCTGCAGAAAAAGTCTGCTGATTTTTGTTATGGTTCTCCAAATGTTTCTCCAAAAGATTGTTTTTTTTTGGAAATATGCTACTTCCATGTTTACGATCGCACGCTTGATTCGTCATTCGTCACCGTCCTTGACTATCCATTTACCGTTGCCTTAGCACTTTTCCTCGCACAGAAAAACTTCGTCCTTCAGGGTGGCTTCAGCAGTGTGTCTTCTGATTCAAGCTATCCGGGCAACGAGTGACCGAGGGAGAAATGGCGATTTCCTCCCGAGGCCAGCGTCACCTCTCTATCTCACTTGCTCCAACGAATATCTCTGCTTCAATCTTTATTTTTCGTTAATTGGTTCGTGGGGTATCGTAGCGCAACTCTTTCCAGTTTCGCCCCGCACTGACTTGCTGATACGATCTCGAGGCGAGCGCCCTCTCGATCGGCGCACTATTCAAATTGGCGACGGCGAAATGTCGGAGGCGCCTCGGCAAACAAATCTGGCGATGAACTCCCATGCGCGAGTACGAAAAATCGGGCGCGGGCCCGCAGTACGGCACTAGCGCGTACGGCTACAGTCTCAGACAGCTGCGTCGGTGAGCGCGCACGCGAGTGCACCATGTGCTCGTAGCGCGCGTCGGTTATTTCGCTGGTCGTCTCGGTGCACTCGTCCTAGCCGTACTACCTCCTCGTGGCGCCTCACCCTGGCGAAACGTCGTGTCCGTTTGGTTGGTGTGCGTGTGCGTGAGTGCGTGGCGAAGTTGCGTCATCGGCTTCTGGCGCTAGAGCGGCCTTATGGCTAATATGGCGACTGGCCGACCACCTTGTGTGTTCGCCGACCTCGTCGAGCTGGCTCCGGCGTTCTCCGGCGCTGATGTTTCGTCCGGGGCTCCGCGCGAGCTGCCCAGGCGCTGTGTGCATCGGTGGTGCGGGGGCGGCGACTATATAGCCTCGTGGGTGCAGCGTCTGCTGCGCTCAGCTGTTCAGCTTCATCTCCCTCTCGTTTCTACGTGACAGCCCTGGAGTAGTGGTGTGCGTGTGCGTCGCGTGTGTGAGCCGGACCTCGACATAACGTTCGGGTGAATTAGTGATAAATTAATTCTGCCAGATCTCTAATAAATGTAACATACAATGTATAATTAAACTACCCCAAAAAAGACCACCTGAGTAGATTATACTAATTTATACAACAAGTTTTGCTTCACTGTTAAACTATTCCCTTACGAAAATATCCTGTAGGAAATCCTATAGGAATAGATATCCTATAGGAAATCCTATAGAACTCCTACAGGAATTCCTATAGCTATTTCGCGCTAAAATACCTACAGGAATCCCTATAGGGTTTCCTACAGGATTTTATATAGGA
>UXGC01002160.1:0-13540 GCA_900480045.1 Eurytoma adleriae
TCGCAAAAAGATTAAATGTGCTTTTCTTCGTCGGGAGAAAATGAATTGTGCTTTTCTTCGTTAGGGGCGACGATTTATTGCATTATCTTCTTTCACATCAATATAATTGATATTTAATTTCTTCATCAGTACAGTAGATATGAAAAGTATAGTATAGTAACATAGTTTCATGTATGGTGATCGGGTTATTGGTATTCAGGTTATTGGTGATCGAGTTATTTAATTGGAAGTAGGGTTATTGATTGTCGGATTATTGGTTGACGGATTATTGATTGACGGATTATTGATTGACGGTTTCACAAACGGAGATACAAGTCGTGCCATTTGTAACCAATAATTTCAGAGGAAATCAACTTCAGAGACTCTTGCTCGCCCGTGTGCTGGTCAGAACGTTGCGACAACTTTAGGCGAGTGGAGTATCGATCAGCGGAAACCCGTTGTGATTGTAGCCTCCAATATCAATTCATCAACCAGCCAGCTGGCCCAGAATCCCTTAATCACAAGTTGATGGAGAACTTTGGCTACTTGTAAAGGTCCCTTTTTTAGAGAGAGAGGCCACTTTGAGTATGGCTCTGCTTACTTTTTACCCTGATCTGGGTTTCTTTTTTACGGGTGCCAACTGAAATTTGCATAACAATAATAAGTACATTTGCATAGTTTTCAAGGAACCTAACTTGTACTTCGAGACTGCAGAGCTTCACGCGTGTTCTATTTCTACCTTCCCAACGCTGTGTGGCTTCTTTCGCTTGTAATCTCTCGCTAGCTCTTTATTAATTTCTTTTTATGATTCTTTCTCTCTCTCTCTCTCTCTCTTTCTCTTACTTATACAATGGAGGCTATATCGTCACGAGAATCAAATTCTGGAATAGGGAACCGTCCATTGTCAGGTACAAATGATTTAAAATATGCTATAATTAATTTACACTTAAAGATGATCAAATCTCTTCAAAATAAGATTAAATATACATTACTTATTTCATTATTAAACATTTAATTTGTCTTAAAACGAAACTCTCGTTTGAATTAATGTGACATGGCCAGATGACGTACTTACATCTGAATTTTAATCGGTGCGTTTTGCAAAATATTGTGATGATCATTAGTCTATTGTGACAATAGAATACCACTATATGACGATGTTTGAATAGACCAATATTAAGCATAGTATGTTTACATCTTCTGCTAAAGTTTGAGGTTATTTGAATGAGGTTTACTTTGCGCCACATAGAAGTGTTCTATTATTACAATAGACTGATGGCCATCAATGTACTTCGTGAAACGCACCGATTAAAATTCAGATGTAGTTACGATATCTGACTACATGACATCGATTCAAACGAAGATTAAATTTCAGAGGATATTTAAAAATTAAATAAATGTTATTTTATTTTAAACTATCATAAAAAATAAAAATTATAAATTACGACAGCTCCTTATTATAAACATTTCACTTCTTGTGGGGGATTGAGTTCATTTATTTATTACGAAATAATTAACAAAGAAATTTCAATGAATTAGAAAGATAATGTTTGTGAACGTTTTATTTATAATATGGGACATGCAAGTGAGACAGAGCGAGCATTTGCTCTAAGTTTTCGTGTACTTACGTATACAGAAGTAGACGTGCGTTTTTCTATAGATGCTCATTAGACTTTTTGCGTACCTGCTCAATCTCCTCAAGACACTCCCAAGATTTCTGGAACTTTTACATTAATTTCTTAGTTGACTTGTCCTTCAGTTTAGCCCCTCGAAGCTGATCAAGAGATGTAGAATGGTTTTGGACCTATTTAAAATGTTATTTGAGATGTGATTTGCTTAAATAAAATCCTTATATTTTAAGCTATTTTAAAACTTTTCCGTTACGTATAGTTACGATGCAGAAGTAAGAGTTGACTCTTGAAAATTATTATTGGCGGACTTTCTCAATGGTGTTGCTGTCGATGAGTCCAGAGAGCTAATGAAGCTTGCGCTATGCCTTACTTGTGTCTTGCACTCGCTGCATCGATTTATTCATATTCCGTACGAGAAAAAAATGGTCTGAAATTTATGCAAACGACTAAATGTACATTAGATATGTAGAGAAAACCACACTACAGATGACAGTTGTGTGTAACTGTTACATCTTCATTAATTATTCATGCAATCTTAGACGTACATTATTTTAAAATGCAAACTGCTCTCTATAATTATTTATAATAATTTCAGAGGATGAGTATAAAAATTATCGTAAGTAGACAATTTCATTCCACCAAGAAAAAAGCAACTAGTCTGTTCTATGCAGTAGTAGATATCAGATAGCGAACCTTCAAGACCAAACGAAACCTCCTCTTATTCTAAAATAAGTGCAATCATTATTCTTTAGTTCTGAGTAAACAAAAGGAATTTTAGTAGAAAAACAATTTTGATGAAGTAAAAATTACAAAATAAAAAAACTATGTAACCAAATAAATTCAAAGTTTGAGGTTTGGAGAGCGGAAAAAATATATTAAAGCCGGGTGAGTACTGTTGGGATCTCTTATTTTAAAAGAGATGTCAGTATTACTATTTTCTTATTTTTTAAAAAGATTTATATAGGGGAGAGCGAGGCATAGTGAGCCGCGCACGCAATTTTTTAGAGCAGTATTGCGGGCCACCTGTTCATCCAAATTTGATCTGCAGCCCCTAAACTTAACATATAATTGGTACGATACCTCAAGTTTAGGGGTTGCAGATCGCATTTAGATGATAAGGTGGCCCACAACACGCCTCTAAAAAATCGTATGGGTGGCCCACTATGCCCCGCTCCCCATTTTATTACTTTTGTTTCCTTTTTTTCTATAGTCTGTATTGCAAAACTTGTATGTACGTGGAATATTTATGACATTTATTTCATTATTTATTTTATTATTGAATAAAATTTTACAAAAATTGTAAAAATGTTAAGTGTACAATTTATTATCAAGAGTATAACAAATTATATACACTTATCAACTTAATTGATTTTGTAGTCTAAGAAAAAATTGTAACACATATTCGTTTAATCAAAATCATAGCAGCGGCATTTTACATTCATAACGGCCCTGGTAGAAAATAACCCAATCAAAATGGCTTATGTATTAATAACACCAATCCTTAGTCAATTTTTTAAGCCAACGAATGACAAAAATGTAATACCAAGCGTTGGCTATCGGTTGCTGAACTGCGTCGATAATTAAACATTTAATAGCTTACGGAATCACAGTAATTACAAAAATTATAGGCAATTAAAATAATAAGAAACGTACATTATTAAAAAAGATTTAATTGTAAAGACAGGTAGTAGTGTAATGAAGGTATTGCAGTGGATTTATAAAAATATTTTAAGGATAAATTGACGTACGCGTGCCTGAATTTGTGAAAGCAATACGTAATGTATACATGTGGTTTTGTGATACTACATGAATAATAAAACAATGCAACTATTAATAGTTTACAATAATACAATTATTAATATTTTATTTGAATCATGAATTACGTATAATTGTCTTTTTCGCGATTTTTAATATTCACGATTCATCGGCCAACCACAATCGTTGTGCCATGACGAAATAAGCGCTATTTCGGCCAATCATTGGTTAACTACCGGGGTCAAACCTTCGTAATTTGGTGAACGAATGGCAAACTGTTAGTTAAAATTTCTATCAGGGGAGAGGTACCCTTTACCGCGGGAAAAGAATCAATCGTTCAGTAAAAATTCGGTCTCTTAAAAAGCCCTCCCTTAATAATTTTATATCATTCTGCGTTACGTAAATTTAATAAATAATTATATACGGTGTTCGGAAAGTCCTGGGACAGCTTCAAATATATGGTTTTACTTCATTCAGTCATCCCTGGATTTTTCGGAAACCTTGTAAAACTTTCATTAAAGAAGTTATTTCTATTATAGAAGCTGCAAGAAAATTAGAGAAGATGGACGAATCGTTAATGGTTTCGAACCCTTACTGGAAAATAAACGCATATTTGATGAAGTATATAGGTCTTTGGCCTACCCAGAAGAAGTACATAAACATTCCTATAAGGATAGCTGTAATAGCTAGCATTAATTTAGTACTGCTTCCCCAGGTGCAATGCTTAGTAGAATAAATTGTTTAATGTAATAGAAAACCAATTTAGTGTTATTGTGATTCTTGTTAAATTTATTAGTCAAAACATGCAAATAAAACGTCCAAATATTATTTATTGCATGTAATGTTGATTTTTAAAATACCGAAAAAATTAATCTCTGAAATTCATGATTATTATTTTGTACATTAATTAAATTTGACCTTATTTTGAATAAAGAATATTATATAAGCCTCTAATAGATAAGTCAATAGCTGATTGCTTATAGAAAAATTACAAAACAATTTACTAGTGCTGGAACAGATTAATTTTTTTAGCACATTTGAGGAGCTGGAAACGAAAAATCCTCTTAAAAATTAACTTTAAATATTCTATTTTATGATTAATGCTGGAAAATTGGTTTAATCTAAAGTATTATGTTAAATTGGCAGTGTTTTTATCAGATTACTCTAATCCCTTTCATTGATATATTTCTGAACGTAAAATTCCCCACTCTTTCGGAACCTGAATTCAGAAATAAGGGTTCTTATTTGAAAAACCATAGTTAAGATCGACAGGTCATTATTAGAATTAGAATCAGAATTAGAATTAGATTTCTATCAGGCGTGTGAGGCACAGGCGCATACTCACATGATAAATAAAAAACACATAACTTAACAACTAAGCGTAAAAACTAATAACCTAAGAATAAAAAAGACGACGGCTACACGTTACGCTTACACATTTAACACATTTGAGAGAAAAAAGCGCTTTAATTAATCTTTAAAAAGAGGTCGCAAATACAGGCATCCCAGTTCATGCGGGAGTGCGTTCCATAATTTGGCGGCATGGACGAAAAATGCTAACTGGCATGTTGTCGTGACACAAAATGGAATTATTAATGGCACAAAAAGGAAATATTGACGGCCGTCGTCATGATCTACCTCAAGGTCACCGTCAGAAATAGTTTTAAAATTTCTACAAGTATTATACTCAATATTATTTATAGAATTTTATCCCGTAGAGTTATCTGGGTAGGGTCACCTAGTACAAAGAGAATTTGAATTTGATGACCAATCATAATAAATAAAAAAGGAGTTTTACGACCTTCAAATTTATACTGCAGTGAGCAGTATGTATACGCGTAATTCGTGCCAGGGGTTTTTTTCGTTTCCAACCACTCAAACACTATAAATTTATTCTAACAGCAGACATTAAAATTTCAAAATAATAATAGATCGTTCAATATAGGTTATACGTGGGGTGCAAGAATGGGGAAAAAATATGTTGATCGTAATTGAAACTATTGCCGGAGTCATGATAGCAAGTTCACCTATAATTAAATATATTTCGGCTATCTTTGCCGAAACTAAAGTAAGTTATTCTTTGAGAGAAATGTTTTTAAATTTATACAAATAGATACATTCAAATTTCAGCTTCAATACCTTTATAAACAAATAATGCAAGATTGGAGAACGTTAAATGAAGATGGTGAACAGAAAATACTATGCGAAGTGGGCAACGTTGGTCGTTTACTAACCATCGTATATACGGGTAAAATATTTTTTATATTGAAATTATACAGGGCGTCCCATTTTAATGTACCCCTCCTCTTAACTTTTCGGATATACAATTTGAAAAAAATATAAAAGTTGTAGAAGTCAGAGGGGACCAACTAATGGTGACCTAGATCTTGACCTAGAAGGTCATTTTGAAGGTTATTTAAAGGTCAACCTTTTTTTAAATAGAAACGCCGACTTTGAACTTTGGATTCAGTATGAGCAAGAAATTTCACGTTCAAATATGTCGCCATGTCATGAATCAAAATAAACTTAGTAGGTCATTTGGAGGTCACATTACATTTTAGCTAAAATAACATAGTTTTTATAAAAGTATGACCGATAAAAATTGTTCGGTTAAGAGGGGGCCTGCCAGTTTTAACCATGACCGTGACCCGCAAGGTCATTCTGAAGGTCATCTGAAAGTCAACTTCGATTTTTTCAATGTAAATGTCCATTTATGACCTTACATTCAGAAAGAAAAAAATCGGAAAAGTAATTAGATTTCCAAATGACCTTCTAATGTATTTGGACTATGTCATGTTTGCAATATCAGAACGTGAGATTCACGCTGGCTCTGAATCCTAGTGCAACAATGGAAGTTTACATTTAAAAAATCGAAGTTGACTTTCAAATGACCTTCAGAATGTCCTTCAGGGTCAAGGTCATGATCAACACTGGTTAGCCCCCTCTTAACCATACAATTTTTATCTGGGTCATTCTTTTATAAAAACTATGTTATTTTAGCTAAAAAGTAATTTGACCTCCATATGTCCTTCTAAGGTCATTTGAACCCATGACATGGCTACACATTTGAACGTGAAATTTCTCGCTCTATCTCAATCCGAGGTCCAAAGGCGGCGTTTCTATTCAAAAAAGGAGGTTGACCTTCAAATGACCTTCTAGGTCAAGATCAAGGTCGCCATTAGTTGACCCTAGTCCCCTCTGACTTCTACAACTTTTGTATTGATCATTTTTTCTCAAATTGTATATCCGTAAAGTTACGAGGGGGGTACATTAAAATGGGACGCTCTTAATAAAGGATAATGTTCGAAGATACACCAAAATTGTTGACTGGCTAATGTAAAGAACACCACAAACTTTAAACTATTGCTCCCTGATCTACTCCCTTCATCGACTAGTTCGAAGTTGATTAAATAACCTAATGTCCATTTTCCTTCCGGGTACTCATTTAATTCTCCTTGCTAAATAAGAAACAGCGCTTTGAGAATTTTTTTCCTCTATTTGCAGTTGACTCACTTCCACTACCTCCCGTTCTTGCTTTTCCCAGATTTTTGTTCTTTCCTTCGTCCAAAACATTGGGACATCATTGGGATCATACTTCTAAGCAGTAAGACCACCCTGCAATATGTAGCAATATTCACTGATTGCAGGCAATGCCATTTCCGTTGGAGATTTCCATATTTCTTCTATTCTATTCCATTATTTTTTATCCACTTACTTATCATGTACAACACTTCACCGAGTTTAACCAACTAAAATTCATCCTTAATTTTCAGGATTGAAGCACTATTTTTATTACTAGCTACTAGTAGGCTTTCATTTTATTTCCATTTTCCAAAAATTAAAACATTTATATCTACTTTTAGGTTATTTATGGATTGCTGGAGCAATCTTTGTAACTGCACCAGGACTGATACCAGCCGCAATGGATCTTCTGATACCTATAAATGTTTCTCGTACGAAGAATCTTTGTATCTTCGGTGAATTCTTCGTCGACCAGCAGGCATATTATTATCAACTCCTTTTGGTAACCTTGATCGGAGGATTTGCTCTCATGAGTGTCTTCGCAACAATTGATTCAACATATACGTGTTGTGTACAACACATAATCGGTCTCTTCAGCATAGTCGAGTATGCACATCCTTACTAAATAACATGGAATTTTTAAGTAATTAATTATTTTTGGGGTTGCAGTTATCACTTGAATAAAGCATTCAGAGTGGCGCGAAATAAGGATAAAAGCAATTCAAATGAAGCAGAGTTAATGATTCATGATCATGTGCTGCATTCTCTAGAAATTCACAATAAGTCTATAGAGTTCTGCGATCTTTTACAATCAACGTACAACACGAGCTTCTTTTTGACCATGGGGGCGACCCTAATTAGCTTGAGTCTTGGAACGGTTGATGTAAAAATCTAAAATATTTATTTTAACATTATACTCGGTTCAAATATCAGTTTAAGCTAAAAAGGTGTGAAGTTTTCTTTAAGCAAGTGTTCTTCTTGTTGGCCAGGTAGTGGAGAATGCATTCACTTTACAGACTTATCTTTATAGCGAGTGCAAGAAGTAGCATCCGTATCGCTTTCGATATTTTATGTAATATATGTGCGTAAAGTATGTAGGTAGAGTGTTTATACACACAGGAAGGTCAAAGAATCAAGGGGATATATTAAATAAATGATCCAGTGGTGGCAGAGATCGAGATCATGACTTTCCGACTTGACTGTAACCAATTTGCATTATTTTACTTTCAAATATTATAATGATGATATTTAATACTTTGAAAAGAATATCGGTTTCTTTGAAGCTCAAATTTAGTTATTAACTTTTATTTTAAATGTAACTTACAAGAATCGTGTAATGAAATAATAAAGTATATAGGTTATCAATCGATAGTACGTGGGTGTGCCAAACACTAAATTAGGCGGTATTTAAATATTTAAAAAATTTAAAAATATGAAAAAAGTGATTCGTTTTCTACTTTAGATCGGTTCGAGTGTTTCTCGTGATGTAACTAAGCGTGAAGCAATAACAAGAGGCGTGGCAAACCTTTGATACCCTAAATGCAAGCATCAGAAGCCATATTCTATGCACAGAATTACATAAAATTCATAATGTTAAAAATACGATAACTAGTAAATCATAGCATTAGCACGTTAAACATTTTTTAAATATTATTTTCAGTTTTATTTTGTATCTACTTTTGCTTATTATTCAATAGAAATTAATGCTTCATATTGATCTTTTGAACCAAGTAAACTTATACTACATTATATTATTGTTTGAAATTATTGTTCGAATGTGTAGCTGATGTTGAGCAGGGATGACTTCCCGAATTTCTTAAGGTTATCATGCGGGTTCATGAGCATAATCATTTATCTGTTTTATGTCAACGTACCAGGGCAAAAGCTTATTGATGCCAGCTCAGGCATTTTCTACTCTGTGTAAAATAATATATACTAAGGCCGTAACTATTAAAATATTTAAAATAATATATAAAATATATTTTTGGTAATAGTTATTTTTGTGGTTGGTACGGATTTCCATTGAAAACGCAAAGAATACTCACATTCATGATGACGCGAAGTATGAAACCTTGTCGTTTTACGGCTGGGCCACTTCTGACGATGAACCTAGAAACTTGCGGAGTTGTAAGTATAATAGGAATTATTAAACATTGAGTTTGTGAACATGGATATTTATATTCTTCTATTGCAAGATCCTGAGATCAGCAATGTCGTATTTCACTTTCATACTTGCAGTAAGTTAATGTGTATCGTAACAAAGTGGTGGAATCATTAGGCTTTTCGAGTGTAGTTTTGATGTAAAAAGACAACAACATATTTTCTATATAATAAAATAAAAGAATTTACTATAACTGTTTATATTTAATATTACTACAAACCTATTAATGGGAGCATCTATATCTAAAAACTGACCACTGGCGTTTGCTGGAAATTGAGTGAATAAAATTTTTTCCACTTGCTCATAATAACTCATGTCAAAAAGCCCACTTAACCCTTGGTGCAGATAATACGTTTTAAGACACATTAATTGATTTTCGGCTAAACTGTTTTGAGCGAAACAAACGGTCAAGAAAAATCTTCTCGCCTGTTAACAGTTTTTTTTTTTGCAAGTCAAAACAAAGTCACGACTGGTCTGCTTTCTAGTAAACACTAAAAGTTTTAATTTAGGCTTAATTTCACCTTTCTAAAAAAAGATGGAAAACAAAATCTTTGTGACGTCTGACTATAGTGCAATATTTTACTTTTAATTGTATATTCCTATTTTATTTTCAACGGCTTTTTCCAATTTAAAAAATAATATAAAATTAAGAACATCATTTATTATTTTTAAGAATATTTTTCTGGTTTTACAATCGATTTTACAATCGATTATTCAATTCTTAAGAAAAGAAAAATTTAATTTAAAAATGCAGCAAATTTAAGAAATTTTTTTTACTGAGACATGAAGCACTGCGCCCTATTCATACGTATTGCATCTGCTGCATCGATCCCGGCGATATTCGAATTCTCGTAAGAGCATTATTGTGCTAGTATAATTACACCTGCACGAGAGCGCACGTTGCATTTTAATTATTCATCTTGAAAATTAAAAATACATAGATAAGTAAAACATATGTACAAATCTGCAAGCAATTATAAATATTTCTTTTTTCTTTTTTTTAAATCATTATCTTATGTGCGATATCGTTTATGTTGTCAACGAGAAAGAAACGGTCTGATATTTATGCAAATAGCGAAAAATATATATTGCAGAAAAAAACAGAGAATAATGATACACTGCAACTGATAATTAACCAGCAGTTACAGTTTCATTGATTATTGATGCAAACTTAGATGCACATTTAAAATGCGAATTGTACACTGTAAGGCTAGAGAATTATTTATAAGCTATGAAATGTAACTGTCTTCTAAGACGACGAGTGTAAACATAAAAATAAAAATTCATCGGTCTGAGGAAAAAATAATTGTTCTATTCTCCGCAATAATAGATCTCAAAGACACACGTCCAAGCAAGACTTGTACTTTTATTTGAATAACTGCACACGTTATTGTTTTGTGGCAGAGAAAAGAAAAGCAATTTTGACAACGGAACAATTTTGATAATCAAAAAAGTTTTAGGATAAACAAGCGTGAGACTGTAGTAGAGGGTGAGTAATCACGTAAAATAATAATATAAACAGGAGAGTGAATCGATTTAATTTCATAATAAGAAATTAACTTTTTGAAATGAGTTTCACCTTTCTACGATGGCAGTAATTTGAAATATAAGCCTTTAGACAATTAAACTATTTGTTTATAACTGATGAGTACAGAAAGATTTGCGTCTCCGAGGTGACCTGCGGTGGCTAAGATATTTATTGAGATCCGCAACTATCATAAAAATTATATGCTGTTTTTGTAAAGACAAATTGTCGTGAGTAAAAAGAGTCTATCTTTGAGAAAAAAGTGCAAAATCTACATTATATAGCTGCAACTGCTATTATAGAAACTGAAAAAAAGTATTATAAAATAGAAGATGGATGAATTATTAATGGTTTCAAATCCATACTGGAAAATCAACACAGTTCTAATGAAGACTGCAGGTCTATGGCCTCTCCAGAAGAAATCCGTAAAGATTCCTTTAAGGATAATTGTAATATTTTTTACTCTTGCTATTATGATTCCTCAGGTATAATCTATCCTACTTCTTGCTTTGAATTATTTACTGCTATTATTTTAATAAAAATTGACAAACTAAAAAACAATTGATTAACGTTAAGATATTCAAATGTCTGAGTATTGCTTAAAATAACAGTAGTTCGTTAAATATAGGCGATACGTGGATTCGAAGAAAGGGGAAAAAATTTGAACATTTTTATTGAAACTATTGCCGGATTCTTCGTAACAATTTCACCTGCAATTAAATATATTTCCGCTATCGTTGCCGAAACCAAAGTAAGTTTTCCTTTATGTAAAATATCGTTAAACTTACAAGAATAGACATATTTAAATTACAGCTTCAATATCTTTATAAACAAATAGTGAAAGATTGGAGAAGGTTAAATGAAGATGGTGAACAAAAAATACTGTGTAAAGTGGGCCAAATGGGTCGTATGCTAACCATCTGTTATACTGGTAAATTATTTTATAATAATGTGGGAAGAATGTGAAATGATTTAATAAGAAACATCTTCCTATCATTCTTTGTTCTATATTTTCAGATATTAAATGATGGCTGTTATTAGTCAAACCTTTTTTCAAATAGTTTCTTTTATAAAAACATTCTTTTTAATTCTAAATGTTAGTTAAAAGATATTACTACTAACTAATTGTTATTGTTATTAAGCATTGCTGTATTAGCTAGATGGTCGTACTAGATAGATCGCTTAAGTGATCGACCAATAGACTGATGAACCGACCGATGGACTGATCGATCGACGGATCAACGGATCAATCAATCAACCTAACCGGTCGAAAATCTGACGCATCAAAAGACCGTCGGACCGACGGTAAAACTGACCAACTGACCAATCGGTAGAAGGACCACCAACTGCTAAAGTGATCGATCAGATGGATGGACCAGAGGACTAATCAACCGACCGATCGACCGACCGACCAATCAATCGAGAGCCAGAAAGGATGTATGGACGACAAAAGGATTGACCGACGGTGGACATATCGACAGGTTGATCAACAACCGACAGACAAGTCAAGGACCACCAACTGCTAAAATAATCGACCGACCGATGGACCAGAGGACTAATCAACCGACCGATCAACCGACCGACCAATCAATCGAGAGCCAGAAAGGATGAATGGACGACAAAAGGATTGACCAACGGTGGACGTATCGACAGGTCAACCACCAACCGACAGACAAGCCAATCGGTAGAAGGACCACCAACTGCTTAAATGATCGACCGACCGATGGACCAGAGGACCAATCAACCGACCGATCGACCGACCGACCAATCAATCGAGAGCCAGAAAGGATGAATGGACCACAAAAGGATTGACCGACGGTGGACGTATTGACAGGACGACCACCAACTGACAGACAAGCCAATCGGTAGAAGGACCACCAACTGTTAAAGTGATCGACCGACCGATCTACCGACCGACTAATCAATCGAACGCCAGAAAGGATGAATGGAGGACCAACGGATTGACCGACGGTCGACGTATCGACAGGTCGACCACCAACCGACAGGCAAGCCAATCGGTAGAAAGACCACCAACTGCTAAAATGATCGACTGACCGATGGACCAGAGGACCAATCAACCGACCTATCGACCGACCGACCAATCAATCGTGCGCCAGAAAGGATGAATGGACCACAAAAGGATTGACCGACGGTGGACGTATTGACAGGACGACCACCAACCGAGAGACAAGCCAATCGGTAGAAGGACCACCAACTGTTAAAGTGATCGACCGACCGATCGACCGACCGACTAATCAATCGAACGCCAGAATGGATGAATGGATGACCAACGGATTGATCGACGGTCGACCACCAACCGACAGGCAAGCCAATCGGTAGAAGGACCACCAACTGCTAAAATGATCGACCGACCGATGGACCAGAGGCTCAACTGGTCGTCTAACGGATTAACTGACGTAATGACCGACAGTTCAACTGTGCGACGTTCGGACGAAGCGAACGACCGATGAACGTATTGACCGATGATTGGCGTACCGACGGGCCGATCATCAATCGAATTATCGAATTATCCAACGTACTGATTGATATTATCTGATCAACCGAGTGACGTAATAAACCGACCGAACGATGGAATGAGCATGTATTCGATGGACGAATCGAATGAACGACGGTCTAACGGACCGCTGGACTGACGAACTGACGGACCGATCGGCGGACAGATCGACGGATCTATGGGTCACCAGGCTGATTGACGATATACCGACGAAGCAAGGAAATGACTGACCGACCTGACTAATCAAGTGGATTTTACTGTATTTTTAATTCGTTTATGTATAGCCGACTTAACATTTAGGCCGATATACATTTTTCTTGAAATTGTAACCACATTACCTTATTATTCAAGGTAATTGTCGATACTGCATAATATTATATTATGCACCACGGGAGAGAAAGTAAAGAATGGTCCAAATCGCATGTAAATTGTTGCCCGAGCCGAAGGCGAGG
>UXGC01002161.1:0-13527 GCA_900480045.1 Eurytoma adleriae
AACTTTCAATGGAACGTTCCCTTGGTTCCTTCAGCGACGTTCCAGGAACGTTCCTAGAACGTTTTGTGCTATTTGGGAATAAACACTTTGGTGCATTTATTTTGAAGAAGAATCAATTTTACGTTTCGATATTTCAAATTAAAGAACAAATTTTATTTTCGTCGTGGACTTAAAATTACGCCTATAAATGATTTTTTAAAATGGAATTTAAACTTCCATCGATTATTTTTCGTTCACTCGCACAACAAATCACCCCTTGGGAAGCACTTAAATTCTCATCAGAAGTAATCAGTGGGGCGGGCTCTCGCTGCAAACGATTACAGCGTTTCGTTCGTCGCGAGTTCCGTTTCGTTTTATCTTCCATTCTCATCGGCCACGTAGAAGAGACGAAGAAGGGGGCAGTGATAGAGCCGTGGAGGGGGAGGGGGTGGTTCAATTCTCCCGCGCTTTTTCCACGTAACAATAATCAAAATCGACGAAGAAAAAAAAATAAAGGGATGAAGAGAGAATAAAAGGACACTCACTAAAGGAGGGGAGAAAATTCTGACCGCGATAAAGTGCAGACATTCAGAATTGTTATACATAATTATATATACATATACATATATACATATACATTTATCGGTCACGAAGTTGTATTTTTATGCAAAATATATACAGGATGTAGCGATATATGTTTTGCGTAAATATATATTGCCACTATACGAGAGAATGGATGAAGCGAAAGAAAAGGCGCAAACAGAACATTTATTACACTGTTTATTTTATTATTGTTAGTTATTATTATTAAAAGACGACATTAAATTATACGTAAGTGATATGATCAGTTGGTAAATAAAAAAGAATCGCAAGTGATTGGTATAGATGTAAGATAGCGCAAATAATCTCGATTATTATAAAAATGAAGTAAAAATTAAGTAACTAACGCAAGATGAGAAAAAAAAATGAATAGAAAAGACTGTTTTGCGTTTTCCACGATCGGAGCGCTGCGAGCCGCTGTAAATTTACTGGCAAGAAACCGATTAAGGTTATCTGATAAAAATGTTGCTTTTCTATATTCGTTTGTCAAAGATCCCCTTTCGCGCATCGAAGCGTATAAAGGGGCGCTATTTACCCGACAGTTTTTCCATTGCGGAGCTTCGATCGTGAATGTCGCAATGATATTATTATTATTATATATATATAAAAAAAACTGGGGTGAAAGCGGCGGATTCCGGATAAATCGCTCCTCCCGTCCGACATTGGATTAAAAACGAGATAAACGTGAAAGCGATGAAAAAAAGAAGTGCATAATACGGTTCTCCTTTGCATAAAGTGCTGTACACAATAAAACTTCTCGTCTTCCGTATACGAGTCCGCAGTGTATTTCAAAGTAATTTGTTTGGCTTTATTTTCAAGACGAAAATTAGATGGGACGACGATAGGCTTAAATTTCCAGGATAGAGCGAAAAAAAAGAGACAGCGGAAAATTCACCCGGAAATGCGAATTATATACCGACGGAAATGTAGAGTTTAACTTATAGATCGATCGAAAGAAACGGATTTTTAAAATTGCGAAATACGAGCACCGGACGTTCCTCGAAACTGTAAATCAAAAAAGGGCAGAACATTCGTGTTCAACGTACAAGCATTAAAGACAGAAATTCTAAAATTAAATAATCTCCGTGTTAGGATCGAATGGGCCAGCTCTTACGATCTGATTTGACGCCTTTTTTACGTACGACTGGTAAAAGGTATTTTTATTAATGATTTTGTAATTATAGATACTGCCATTTGCACTGATTTCATGTTATTGAAAATACGGCGTCGGTAAGGTAATTAAGCCCATTTATACGATCCCAATGCTTCTCGGATAATAGTTTATTCAATAAATTATCCTTTTATTTCGCTTTTGTTCTTAAATTTAGCTCGAATAAATTATTTTCTGCGAAGTATTAATATTATGCATAGTCTTTTCACCATTTGAATTGTCATATAGCGTACTCTTGCAAAAAAAAAAGAAAAAAATACATGTAAAGTACTGATAACCACTGCAAATTTTAAGTACGACAGGTGTTCACCTTCAATACTTTTTAAGACTTCCGAGGCTGAATTATATGTACACGTCATCCGTATATAAATAAAAGATACTGAACAAACGTAAGCGACAAGCACAATTCGCCAAATCAATGTTGAAAATTCTTTTATAAGAAAGCGAAATAAATTTCTGCCACAATGTTAATAAAATTTTTTAGCTCCGAACGTCTCGCTGTATACACTTACCGCATCTAATTACTTGAAGTATATATAAAAAAAGAAAGACAGAAGAAAGAAGATAATTATAGAAATAAGATCGAGGGGAAAACGTAAATGAAACTCGTACGAGAGAGCCAAGGCGGATAGAAAAATATTATTATTATTAATTGTTATAATCGTCGATGAAGCGCTAGTTGTTATACAAGGCCGAATGTTATATAAAGCCGTGCGCCGAATGTCTTTGAAGCAAGCGAAAAAAAGAGTATAGAGGAGAATTACGCGAATGGTCTCGAAGTGAAATGCGAGTATGTGAATACGATATCATTACATATGGACAATCCGACTAAATATACATATATAATATATAAATCGCGTTCTTTCGTCAAAGCTCGAGTCATGTGTAATGAGAATTTATAAAGTCCGATAAAAGAAACTCTAAGCGATTACGGGAAATATTCAAAAGCCGCCGTCGGTGTTTTTTTTTTAAATCGATTTATCGGGCTTTTCTGGACATCTTCATGCGTAAGCGAATGCATCTCGAATTTATTTCCATTTTCGTGCATCTCATTTTTATATGTATCACAACAGTTGACAGTTTCTTATATCACGAAAGAAAAACATTTTTAAGGATTACTTTTAAATAGGGTAATATTTTGTTTATAGGCTGTTAAACTGAGATGCACGAAAAATCGAAATTTTTGAGATATATCGAATGATGGCTCTCGGTTGCATTGTTTACTTCATAAATCTTAAATAATAGAAACGTATTAAATGTTAAGAAGTTTATTAGCTTAAGTGCGGTGATACTGTTATAAAAAAAAATCTGCATCAAAAAAATAATCTTCTCAAAGATTATCTAAAAGTCGAATGAAGTTATGAGATATTTTTAAATGTAATATATAAATACGTTTTTGATATATTTAAAGTTTACACGTTTCTAAAAATGAGTTACGAGTTTTAAATATATTTATATGAAAATAAGAAGAAAAAATTATGAAGTAAGCAATCCAATTGAACTCGAATAAAAAATAATGTGCGACGATTAAACGCAAGGACACGAAGAGAACAAAAATGTTACGAGAAGGGAGACAAGTATGAACAAAAGTAAAGAATTCACACCATCGCTCTGAAGTTGCTGCTTTCTTCCTCTTAACACTATCAATGGAACAAATAAATTTTTTATGAATAATAAAAACTTTCAATAGATAGTTAAAGTAATCGAAGAATTTTTGCCAAAGGAACTACCTTACCTACCGTTTAATCCTTATCCACCTCCATAAAGAGACTAAAACCCTTCTGCCGCATTTTAAAAGTGGTTATCTTCACACTGGTGATGAGCGTTCTTAACTTTTCCAGATAAGAATTTGAGACACTGTTAAAATTTGAAAATTACATTAGCTATTCATACAGTAAAATGTAGAATACTTTATAAAATTCAAATTTTCGAGAGATTTCCATTCATTTCTTTTAAAATTGCATGGTTATATATTTAAAAAATTTATAAGAAAAAATTTCTTATTCAATAATTAAAAAATATTCAATTAAAACTCGCATATAATTTTCAAATTTTAATGAGACATACAATTCTTATCAGGGTGTGTAAGTCAATACTCTTGATTTATTATGCATACTCGGTTTGAGTTGATTCTGGTGGAATGTTTTGAAAATTTGCAACATCGTATGGAAATTTGGAAGTTCGAAAAGTGGCCGAAAGGAGGCGCTAAATTCACATTTTTAATTTTAAGGCAATTTCGCATATTTATCTTTAAGATGCATAACTGACGCTAACTAATGTTTCGGCCACCTTATGAACCTCCAAATTTCCATGCGATGTTGCAACTTTTCAAAACGTTCCACCAGAATCAACTCGAGCAGAGTGTACATCTTTTCAAAGCTAAATAATTATGATCAAGTCATTTCAAATAAATTTTTTTAAATTCCATTACGTTTTATAGAGTAGCTACTTGAAGTAGCTAGATTGAAGATAATTTTTTTAATAAATTCGTAGAAATACTCGATCTACGTTAAGACTGGCACGCCCTGAAGTAAAAAAAATCCAAAGCAAAAAAGCAGCGTGAAAAGACATACATAAATAGACGCACGTAAATACGTATAAATACACATAGGTACATAAATAATATACTATTACGTACATTGCAACGTATGAAAAAAAAACTGAGCGTAAGGATGATTGCGAGTCAAGCGTATTTTAATGAATTTATATATTAAAAATCAACAATGATAAAATAATATAAAGACAGAGCGACGATGTTTACTTCGCTGCCCTCGCGCTAGTCCCAGAAAACGAGACAAAACATTTAATGTGCTTTCTGGTCGCGTCTACCCAGAATCCGCGCGAGCCACGCACACGACAATGGATTTCCGCGTACGTGCGATACGAGAGAGTGTGTGAGAGAGAAAGAGAGAGAATGCGAGAAAAATTCGAAAGAATACGAGAGTAATTCTGAGAGAGGATGTAAAAAATACCATGTCGATTTCATGATTTTCTGTTGTCATACTGTAAATATATATGGACTATTAATTGTAGGTCACTGTTTATTTCGATCCTACATTCGCTCACTCGTAGTATAACTAATAGAGGGAAAAAAGTTTGCGGGACGATACCATATTATAGTATGTTTTGTTTGTCAACAGAATTTTTTTAAACAATGTTCTTTGTTCCGTTAAAAAATAAAAATTTCAATAATAAAGTATAATTTTTACATCTTACCTCGTTGATTTTCGTTTAATTTGCTTTCCTACATGCATGTCACGTTTTATTTCTTTTAATCTCAGGGTATAAGGTTCCAAAAATATTAATTGACATTTAGTTAGACTTCCTTGCCCGATTCTCTCTGCCCTTTCAATTGAATCCAATAGAACTGTCAAATGATGTTGATATGTCAGGCGCTCGCGCGAGACATGTGAATTTCCGCTAATTTCCACAAAGAAAACCACCAGCTCACAATCAAGCGTAATGAACCTCGTGTAGTCTGTCGCTGGCAGGTATTAGGTATCACGAGTCCGTTGACTCCAGCACTTCGTCTCCGTCGAGCTGACGAACACACGTGCATCTCCGTCCTCCTCACCGCGAGCCGACCGATCAATAGCTGGACCGTCGGCGTTTAACCGCCTTTCTTTTTTTTCTCCGAAATGCCGACCGCGACTGCAGCCGCGCCCTGCCTTACCCGCAGCGGGCGAGCGCTTACCGACGCAGGTGGCTCCACAGTCGCCTCCGCCAGAGCAACCTTGAAATCACGCGGTCGCGCACGCTTCGCTCGTTCTACTCCGTATTAATTTTTTCCGGGACGTATCATCCCGAACGACAACAAGTTGATCCCGAACATCTCCAATAAACAGTGTCCGCGCTCGAAAAAAAGGTGCAGAGAAGTGTTAACACGGTGCGCGAGCAAAGTCGCCAAGCAGCAGCAGCTGCGGCACTTGGAAGTACTCGGCGATTCGCGGAACGGACGACGCACGTGCTTTATACACCGTTCGCTCTGCGAGCGAAGAAGAGGCAAAAGTCGAGTATATACAATAATCTAGTGGCGCGCCAGAGTGCAAATGGCTGCCGCGCTACAGCAGTGAGAGACCGAGTGACATTGCGAGCTCGCGTGCGGTGATAAAATAATGTTCAGCCTGGTCCCAGACAACGTAAGATGTTGCTGAAGGGTAGAACCGCCGAGGCTAAGAAGGGACGCAAGTGTAATGGGAAGCCCGCCACCAGGGCAGCATCCGCCACAGCAGCAGCCGGTGAGTAGCCAGTCCACCTCTCGTCTTCCACTATTTCTCTCGCCTCCCCGTTTTAACGATGGCCTCGCGAGTTTCACGAGGTTATCCGCTTTTTGCCTGTGTACGTGAGCGCGCCAGTGTTCTTCGCGCTCGCGCGCGTGTGTGCGTGCGCCTACGTGTGCATACGCGCCGCTACGAAAATATCAATACGACATGGCGGTGGTCGGGGAAACAAACGCGACCTGATCCCGCGGTTATTCCGACTTTTGCATCCTGGGACTTTCTCATGCCGGTACAAGTATGCAGATCCAGCCTCGGCAGGGATACTTTTTGTAGGTTAGGTAGGGTTTGTTTACGAAACGTCCGTCTTCTGCTCGGCGCCTCCTGTGCGCTGTTGAATTGCTAGCGGTATTAGGAACGTTTTTATCACGATTTTTCACGCTAGAAACACATGTTAGGTCTGCACTCAATCTAAAATTAAAAATATGCTCCGCTTTCCATAATGTTGTTTTTTGTTCCAAAAAGGTCTGTCTAGAATATTCTTGGACTATAGCATTTAAATCACTAATTGTAGCTGTTCTCCGAAACGCAAAATATTCTTGATTAAAAACAAAAATTTTAATTGCATTTTCTATGTATTCATTAAAAATTTTCTTTGCCTATTTTTTCATGCATTTATGTACATTAATGTATGCTCGCTATTCTTTTTTTCTGAGTTTCAATATTTTGAAGTAGGCATTTTCATTATAAATTATAATAAACAAAGTTCAAAGTAATAAAACAAAAGACTGTAATTTCCAGATTTTCAATTTTAATGAAACCATGCATATCGTATGAAGAGATAAAAGTGAACTAGAAAAATCAAGTTTAATGCGCATGTTGTTTCGTAACGTCTTTATTGAAAACAATAAAAAACAACATTATAGCGGCAAACTCGAACTTACGGAAGTTTGCACGCGAAGGAGTCTGTGGCATTGCAAGTAGTCTGGCAAATCGTAAATTACTTTTTAAAAATAGAAATAAAAACATTTGGATTTATTATTAAAAATCGTGGCGCCACTGAGTAATGTTTATTCGAGCTCTCCTTATCACCGATAACTTTTATCCAGCGCCACGCACAATCTGGAGTAGATGTACTGTTCTGTACTTCAACGCTCCCGACGGTTCAGATTAAATGGTTGTCGAATCGCAGATGAAAATCCGTTCGCCGCGGAGAGCAGAATGGAGCACGGCTCAGATAAATTTGTAGGTTAGATCTAAATTTGTAAGAATTACATAAGGGAAGCATGTGGCACGAGAAAGCACCGATAAAGCGACAAAAATGTTGACGCCTGTATTTCTCGCTGTTAAAAAATTTTCGGAGGTTTGCAAACAGTCATACAATAATAATACAATAGTAATAATTTTAATAATCAAAATTAATTATTTAGTCTTTCTTTATTAATATTTTACTGCATGAGTTACTGAACACTAAAATATTTTCAATGAAAAGCAAAGTTTCTCTTAATTTAAACACTAATACATTGTATTTTAATTTTGCGTTATTTTAAATGCTTATTACTTAAAGTATTAATAATCAATTAAGTATAAATAATTTAATAGTACATAATACATGAACATAATTAAGTAATACATTCAGATTATGTCTTATATCATATAGTAACGCAATAAATTATGTCAATCAGCAACTTGTTTTATTATTTATAAGGATAAAATCAGGAATGAAAGTAGGTTAATTAGTACAGGGAAAAATAACAGGAATTTAAAAATTGTCTTTTTAATAATGTCTAATACAAGTGCATCCCCGGTGGAAATTGGTTTCATTTATTAGCGATTTAGTAGGCAATGAAATTGTAAAATAGGTCAAAAATACTGTCTGTTTTTTTTATAATCCCTTGAGTTTAACGGGGGTCTTGTACGAAACAAATAATGGGAGAATTCATTGAAACTTGCAGAACTTATTATTTATTGCTTGCACAAACAAGCGCAAAAAAATTATAGACCTGTTGGCTAACAAATAAGTTAAAAAAATATAATTAAAATTTGCAATTTTATCATAGCTCTTATGGGCGCTTCTCTCATTTTCACCGGAAGTGATTAGTTTTCTTTCTGTAAAAACGGGATGTATAAACCAAAAACTAAGTAAAAAAACAACGAATCACGATGATTTTAATGGTTCCAAAAAACATATATTATGCCGAGAATCTAATAGACATTTGTTAGCAAAATAATGCATTCGCTGATGCATGAGTAAAATCTTGAGGTTATGTAGAGTAACGTCACACGTGTCATCAGTCATGTCACATAAGCGTATTTAAAGTCATCTATGGGAATTTAAGGTTATGTCGTTATAAGCAAGCTACTGTTTTACGTATGATATTACTTTACGAAATAATATTGCAAATTAATTAAATATACCTTAAAAATATAATGTTTTTTAACACACCCCATCGTAAAGTTCGCGCTTTATTCCCGCCGAGTAGTGAAAAAAGGACTACATTGATTCCCTACCCCCACTCATTCCCAGCGCCACGCACATGTGGCCCTCGTCTTCGACTCGGGCACAAACAGTGCGTGGCGCTGGGATCGAGAGTGAGGTTAGACAATTATCAATATGCAGCCTTTTTTCCATCTCAGTGGAAATAAAGCGTGAATTCTACGTTGGTGAGTGTTAAAAAATTATATATTGCACTCGTGAATACACTAGGTTGTGTCAACAAAACAACTCGCTTCGCTAGGGTGGCAACTCTCGCGCAGGGAGCACACAACCTACTTTATCCTCTTGGTGCATAATATATTATTTTATAATACGTGAATGTAAAAGACCTTTTTTCATGCATATAAAACGAATGGGAAATTGAAAATACCAAGCATCTACAAGCAGCAACAGGAAAAAAATCTTTTCTTGGTTCTTGTCGAAATTCAATTATTGCATCAGATTTACAAAAAGATGTATGCTATTATTTATATCTTGGAGAATATTTTAATGTTTGTAAAATAATTTCAATACTTAAGATGTAACTATAAATAGCATCCTTTTTAAGATTCCTCTATCCCTGAGGTGCAAATGGGCAATAGTCCATCAAAGACTGTAACTTCTTTTGTGCAAGCTTTACCAGCGTTTTTGTTGAAATGGTCATAATGTAATTGCATAATGTACTTTGATCATTTATCCACGTGGGAAGACAGCAAGGTGTTCGCTAAAGATTTTTTAAATACGTTAAAACAATAAAGAAAGTTTGGAATTACTTAACGTTTGCTCAATTCTGCTTATTCTAAAAGCAACAATTACAAAAGTCATTTTGGTTGGTTTATTTTCTACCAGGGAGCAAAAGAAAGAAATGAACAAACTTCTGAACGGTACTAAAATTAAAATTGTATATCCTTGTGACTCACAACCAGTGCAGAGAATTTAAAAACGTCAGATGCTCGATATACAAATTGCTGGTCAACAGATGTTCTGAGCACGCATTAGCATCTCAAGGCCGTCGCAATGTAGCTTTCAATCGTGGTCAATAAAAGGTCTTCCACATTAAATTGTTGTATGGACCACCTTTTGAATTCACGTCTCTCACTTACTTTTGAACTTCTATCGTTCCACTATAAGACCTCGGAAAAAGGAAGTGACACTTGGCTCTTCTAGCGGTTCACGTCACGTGACTGCTCTTTTTCTTTTTCAATCTTACGTTATATTAGTCGACTGATTTTCTTTTATCGATTATTCATCTTAATCTTAGATGTCGTTCTTTCATTGCAGTCAAGTCAATTAAATAGCAGTATATTAAATTAATTGAAATTCATATTTCGAAGGTAAAAGTTAATAAAACTGTACAGTAATCAATTTTATTAATTTTTAATACTTTGAGCAAGATCTCATGAGTGGATTATGAAATTCAATAAGTTGTTATATATACCCTTTCACTATATGATTTACATTTATAAGATTATTGATTATGTAATTTATAGCAATGCTAATAAGGATAACCGATTAATAAGGACTTTTTTAAAGAAAAGAAAACTAGAAGTCTCGATTAATAATAATAAATAAATATGTTTTAATCTCAGTCGTTTTAACGACCACATCAGAAATTAATAAATTATCACGGATTCTCCAAGTACGTGCATTGTTAGTTCTGCAACTTCTGTTAAATTCCAACTCCTAGGGCTAACTTTATAATTTGAATGCGACGACGCTCGGTCGCCCTTTGCACGACCATTTGTTTCAGCTGCAGGAATTATAAGTCGCTTCTATATAGCGATTCGGAAAGTTGTCCTCGCTTCCCCTCGTTTGGATTCAATGCGATTTTCGCGCATGCAATTTCACCGCGGCGCGGCGGTCGGGCTTCCACCGAGCAGCGCCAACTGGAAACCGGTTGTCACTTCGCGAGTATCCATGCGCCATTCGCAATTCCGGATTGTTAGCCCGCGACGAGTGCGCCTTTTTACTCGCCTTTTCCTTCTTTTTACTTCGTTACAAGCCGATTAAGGAAATAAAAAAGCATCGATTGCCAGTACTATTCTCGTTGCACATACGCGCATCTTGAGCTTCGCTGGGGTCTTTATTGACTGAGCCGAACGATATCGATTTTTAACGATGATAAGAGCGAAATGAGATTTTTACCAAGAAGCTTCTTAATTGATTACTTGGAAAGGCGATGATTCTGAAAATGATGTGTACTTTATGTATGAATAAAATTCTACATACGTAAGTATAACATAAAAGATAAATTTTAAATTATTTATATTTTGTATTGTTCTTTTGAACGTTAAAATAACAATTGATCAGTGTTATAAAAATATTTGAAGAAATGAGAAGTAAGGTTTCTAATTCTGCTACACACAGAGAGAATTGTAGGGTCAAAATTACTAAACTTTTACGGTAATCTTGGGTCACCATGACTGTCTGGTGATTTTTAATAGGTTAATGTTTAATGTTTACTAAGCACATGGCAATTTTTACTAAGCGGTTAGTAAAATTTGTCCATAAGTCTACAATTTTTACAAGAAAATCGATAAAATTTGTTCAGAATCTAGTAAAAAATTTCACCGCAAGGTGGCATTTTACGCTACAGGGCAGATAGATTACTATCTACTAATTTTTACCGCTACTTTTAGGGTCATTTTTATTGAACCGTTCTCTCCGTGCAGATGTTTAGTTTTAGTTGACAAATAACGGGTGCCACTAATCGCTTCGCTATTTGAGGAAAAATAAAGAATTTAACAAATCGATTAAAATTCTAAATTCGAAGTATTATCTTTTATTTCTCTTTAAACCGCATTTACCCGATTATGTCGGGAACAAGTGCAATAGTGAGAGATAAGAGGTAAAACACTTGAAATGGTTATAAATAATCTCAAACAGGCTCTTGTTTAATATAAATGTAACCATATTTTTGTCAAAGTTTTTTCAATTCTTCATGCGAGCGACGCAAAGTTTTCGGAGATCACATTGTCGCAAGTTGGTATCGCTAGGTGGCACGCGAGCGTAGTGGTCGCGTGGGTCATTTGCAGCGACGACGCGTACGACTCGTTAAAAAAGAAAAAAAAACGTGACCCCGCCGTCGTCGATGCGTCGGAATGGAAAACACAAAAGGAAACCAATTTAAAAGTGGCAGGCTTCAGACGCGAGCATCTAATTGTCGCTCAATTAAGGAATGCAACGGAGACCGAGCTCCGATGCACGATTGGCTGTAGATACGAGGGGCTACCGTCTCCATCTTTCTCGCGGCCTACTATCAGCCACGTCAAACTATGCAGCTGATACGCCACGTATATAAAATTCACAGATACACGATGCTTTCTTTCGTGTCTCGCCGAGGCTTGAGGTGCATCCGATCGTATCTGCCACCCAAATGCGTCATTCGGCGTGAGCAAAAACATGCCGCACAATACATTTTTGCTGGTAAATTGCAGGGAAGGTGATGAGAAATTCGGATTCGTACAACTTATGAAAGCAAAAATTCAGAAAGGTGAAATCACGAATGCGATAATATCGGAATTTAAAAGTTTTGAAGAGCGTAAATTTGGAAATTGAAGGTGGAGAAATCAGAAACTCGAAGAAGAATGTACCACATATCAAAAGATTCGGTTCTTCAAAAAACACAAATTTTAACATTTAATCGAATAAAGATTGCACCAAATTTTTTAAGCGATCCTTTTTACACAATTTTATCAGGATTACATAAAATGCAATGTTCTTTGTTAGAACACACGACATTAGAAGATTTACAAAAGACTATCTGTACAACAAAACGTTTGAACGGCCTTGAGATATCCGGAAAGAAGCGGACACTTCAGCAGTGAACCGATCGCAACCAGAACCAGAAAAATAAACAAGATCATGAGTGCAGCATCGAACAATCGTCCATCGAACCGCGAGCTCGAAATCCAAAGTCCGCTCTGCACATTAAATTAATGTTCCGCCGAGAAATATCTCGAGCAATTATCGATGCATTGCCCTCGAAGAAACTTTCCACTTTCCAAGAGGGATTCAGCAGGAAATCGCAGATTTTTTCTCAGATCATCGAGCCGCACCAAGCGCCGTGCGTATTGATTAATACGGACAATAATATTGATTCGCGCAAATTTTTCAAACCGCTAATCTGAATGAGCGAGTTACGTCGGAATTTCTTTCGTGCGACGTTAGATGAGGCGTCGATTCGGGAAGTACAACCTTTTTCTGGGCGATTATGCAAAAGGCTCGGCGGAGGGCAGAGAGCGCAAGGTAAACAGCGGCGTGAATAAAATCGAAATTAATGCGGGGCTGGAGAGATGAGCGCGAGCTCGCACGTGGAAGGCATAAAGCGCGAGCTATTCGGCCGTGGCGCGCTTTTTAATGAGGCCCCGCCGGTAATTTATTCCCGACGCGCCGCCTATCGCTCGCCACTGCACTAATAATATCGGCGTGGCTAGCGCCGCTGATTAACTAATGCAGACGCGCAGGAAACGTTTGTGCAATTCGCCGCGACTGGCTTCTGATCTTCGGGATCACGACGCCGGCAGTTTCGTCTTGAAAATGCTTTATTTTGATGCAATATTTACTTTTTAAATAGTTAAAACTTCACTTTTTAAAAAGGTTCCTTTGTTGATAAAAATTGACCATCGGTTAGTTGATAAACCATTTTAGTTGGGTTATTTTTGAATTAACAATTTCTTTAAAAATACTAATAATGTTTATTTACCTACTATGGTGCATTATAATTTTGGAGGTTAAAAAATTCATAAATAGTATATTACGACACTAGACCTGAAAGTTGGATATCAGCCCCGGTTTTGCCAGGTAAAATAGTCTTTTGAAGTTAATGCTTTCTTCTAATGTAATTCGCTCGAGAAGCAAGTACCTTTGCAAGGGAAGTTAGCTGCAAGTATCTTTTCAGTGAATGTAGCTGCAAGTGCCCTTGAGAGGGGATGACCACTGGTACTGTCGGCTATCTTCAATTCTTTTAATTGAGGACGCGCATCAAACTTTTCAAAATTACGCAAAGTACACGGAGAGAATTGTTGGGTCAAAATTACTAAACTTTTACGGTAATCTTGGGACACCATGACTGTCTGGTGATT